>CM014092.1:24002874-24257874 GCA_004119915.2 Collichthys lucidus | reverse complement strand
GAGAAAGCTCTGTCGGGCACTGAGGGCAGACAAATGAGACAGACGAGGAGGGGAACGTCTACAGCATCTGAAACATGATGCACCAGTAATAACACCTAAGTAAGTAGCTACCGGCTCGTGACCTCTCTGAGCTTCTTTCAGATTAAAATATATAAACTGCAACATTTAGAAAATGTGGTTTTAAACATTTGTGCATGCCTGCATCTCCCCCTGATGGAGATATGTTCCTCTCCCCGCCACAATTTGTTGCACCAGTGGCTGCTCTGCACAACATTATCAAAACCAACAGACTGAAACCACAAAAATCAGACCAAAGTTGTATTAAACCTGAATTGTAGAGTGTATAACAATATCAGCAACAATAAGAATGATTCATATTTTGTGATGAGGCTTTGAACGTCTATTAATCTCACTTCTTGTGTCAAGACTGCACAGTCTAATCTCATAATCCATCCAGCTATTCCCCCCCATTATCCCCTCTCGCTGACAGGCTAATACAAACAACCTCAGTAAGGGGCTAACACTGTGTCAGCGGGGCCGAATCGCCCGTCCATGGATGAGATGCACACCATCTGCTGTGTTTACACTTTCAGACTTTTTAGACTGTATTCTTTTGACAGGCTTTGATGCATTAATGATTTCCTCCCCGTCTCTCGGGTCTCTCGGTTTGGTCTAGCCCTGTTTACACTGGAGTTAGCTGCACTCTTTCATCATGGCTGGAATTCCCCCGGTTCTCAACTTCTAACCAAAGCATGTCAGATAGATGGGGAGTGCGGAGAGAGAGCATACTTTAGGCAGAGTTTGAGAAATGTAGGCTGTCATTGTCTTCTCGTCAGTCTAATGCCGTTGAACGGTGCTCATCTTCTGAGCCTTTTAAAGATCGCTTCAGTGGAATTTCTGATTTGTTAGAGGAGTAAAAAATAAAACTTGTGATCTGGATTTTAGCCCCGTGAGTTTCCGGGATTGTTTGAACCTGCCGCTGCAGAAGGCAGAGGATGAGTTACCGGCGTTCGGTTCTCGGAATGATCGCTGATTCAGGAGTTAACTGTAATAGTGAAACTTGCAGAGACAGATCAGTTATTCAGCTCTACACCGTAGCGTTTCTTACACAACGTACATTTTGTCAAAAAAAATGCAGCTGCTGACAGCTCTTATACCTTTTTAGCACCTCTTGTGATGAGGTATGAAGTGTGGAAACTGGCTGCAAATTGCCCCTGTTTCTCTCTGTCACACACAAGCAATTTAATGCCGAGGAGCAAAGCTTGTCAGGCAGGAGGCATCTATGCGGCACAAGTGAGAAGACAAATGAGAAAGACAAATAAGGGAGAGAAACAAGGGTGTGTGTGTGTGTGTGTGTGTGTGTGTGTGTGTGTGTGTGTGTGTGTGTGTGTGTGTGTGTGTGTGTGTGTGTGTGTGTGTGTGTGTAGAACATTTTGGGAAACCAGCGCCTCCTTCTTTTTCTTGTTGCCGGGGGCAGAGCGGTCCATATCTGAGAGCGCCGCACACATTCAGCGAAAGAGGCGTCATCGGTCCCCAGAGTCTCCCAGCACCCTCAATCTGTCACCACATTCAGTGTGGAGAGCACACACACACACACACACACACACACACACACACACACACACACACACACACACACACACACACACACACACACACACACACACACACACACAGGGCTAACACACATCTGCGTGGACACACAGTATCCTCCTCAAGCACTGCAACAACTAAATACTAATCAGATGATCAGCGGTTCGATCATCCAGTCCGCACTGTGTCCTCGAGCAAGATATTGAACCTCGAATTGCTCCTCAAGGCTGCGCCATTGACATGTGAATGTGTATGAATGGTTAGCTCCTAATGACTCATGAACAGTTGGCATGGATCTTACATGGCAGCCAATGCACCTTGAGTGGCCGAGACTCGAAAGTCGCTATATAAGTCATTTGGTACAAACATTCTTGACATATCTTAAATGACTGTGGTTAACCCCGTCATGCTCATGGAAGCCATTTATCAGCATATAAAGGGTTGAAGGTAGATTTCTGATTGTCTTCTTTGGATTAAAGACAAGATGTGAGTGGATAAAGGTCACATGTTGAGTCCTCTCGCTTTGCGCAGGAAGTTTCAGACATACGGTGAGGTTGAGATGAACTGCTGCTAATTATTCCATTAGAGATTGACGTGTTTGTGTTCTTGTGGGTGGCACGGTGGTGCAGTGGTTAGCACTGTCACATCACATCACGTTTCTTTGTGCAGTTTGCATGTTCTCCCTGTGTGGGTTCTCTCCGGGTACTCCGGTTTCCCCCACACTTCCAAAGACATGAATTTAAGGTTAATTGGTGACTGTAAACTGCCCGTAGGTGTGTACGTGGGTGTGAACGGTTGTTCATCTCTATGCGGCCTGTGATTAACTCACGACTTGTCCAGGTCGTGCCCCGCCTGTCGCCCTAAGTCAGCTGGGATAGCCCCCAGCGACCCTGATGAGGATAAGCGATTACAGATAATGGATGGATGATGGGATGAATCGCCATGAGATTTGGTAAAGACCTTCATGATGTATTCTAGAACCAGCACAAGGTGAGAACATGGTAAACATGTTAACTTGCTGACATTATTTTACAATAAAAAGCTGTTACCTATTTTCTAAAGGGCACACTGCGTCCTCTTCGTTCCTTATTTAATTGCATTTTTCTCCTTTTTATTTGCAAAGTTTAGAAACTGGAAATAAAACCAGACAGAACGCTCATATTCAAAAAGTTTCTTGCCGGCTTTGCAAAATGAGCAGATCTTTAGTGATCCCTCAAGGGAAGCAGAGAAGAACAGTCATATAAGTTGGTGTTTTATTAATAAAGTGCATGAATAAAACAGTAATAAAGGGTATAATGCAAAATAAAATAGATTAAAACTAGGGCATTGGCGTTATAGTCATGAAATATCGCTCTGCAGTGGCTGAAATAAAATGATGGCTTTTGACAGATTTACTGATTAGATGTAAGAATTATGTGCGGCTAGTTGTCAGTGTGGAAACACAGGGGTCCTTGTGGTGGAGATAAGGTTTTTAATGGGAAACAGAAGTGACACTGAGATCCTAATCCCTCTATCATCTCTGCTTTGCCTTCTATAGCCAGGCTGTTTAACACAGTCTGGGCACGCAGAGGCCAGAGTAAGTCAACGACCCTCATGAGAGGTCACAAGGACAATCAGTACTTTGTATGATCGAGGAGAGACATGGTATTCATCAAATCCTGGGAGAAATACAGAAAACTGCTGAACACCGTGTAGCACTTTGAAGTTTTTCTGTCCTAAAACAGAATTACAGCCTGTCAGAGGAACAAACAGCCTCAGCCTTCCGCAAAAAAGGAAGAAGAGGGATGTTTTCTCCATGTTGTCTCCACGACGGCAGGCCTCCACTCGATGCCTACATGTTGACCGCTATTTCAGAAATAGATAAGAGGAAGAGAAAATGGCACCGAGGAGATGTTCGGGCACGCATCAGAAGAGGCCAGAGGAGCTCCTGACAGCGAGAGTGTGGATGCAATTATCACCACAATGCTCTTACTTGTGCCTCAAAGAGAGATGTAACAAGAAAATGATATACGCATGCAATTTTCCTCAGGAATATGTTCCCCTCTCACCCTTTGTGCTTCAGCTCTTCCTTTCAACTCTTCCTTTGTTCCTTCCTCTGCTGACTTCACCCCCTCCTCACCTCTCCATCGTGCCTTCATCTCCCCTTCAGCCGCTTCCTGTCCTTTCTTTGCGCACCCCTCCGGAGAAACTCTCTGAAATTGAAATGTGTCCTGCCCCCCTGACGAGGTCCCAGGACTGAAACTAACTCTTTCTTTTTTCTTTTTTTTATTGTTTCCCCTGCACACAGGCCACAATTGATGATTCCCACCCTCTTACACATATTTACTTTTGTTACACAATTTCTCACTCTAGTGCAAGTGTGTTACAGCGCTCGGCCCCTGTGTGTTCTCCCTGTCGTCCCTGCATGTGTTTTCATCATACAAACGCCATGTATGTGCTATAAGAGGAGCGCCATTAATCTCCTTGTCCCGTGAGAACTGTGTTGTTTGCGTGAGTAATGAGCTCTGTACATCCGCGCTCTGTCTCTGTTGTCTTTAATTGGTGCAGCGTGACTCTATTAGAGGGATCCAGTGCAATTAACGTCTTATCTAGAGTAGGAATCCAGCCTCACTGCTTCACTGGACTGACTTGTTTTAGCTGTTTGCGTAGCTGATCATTGAGTAAAAGCAGCGAAGTGAAATCGAGATCTCTGAATGGGGACAACTATATTGATGCAACTCTGTGTATCGGGTGCTTGCTTTATGTGTTTGTGTCTCCTGCAGGAGTGTGTCTGTGTAGGAACGTGTTTGTTGCAGTGCCCATAGGAGTACCCAGGTGTCTGTGACAAGCCATAAGGAGCCTATAGGTTATAATAATAGTCCTGTCCATCCCCGCCTGGAGCTCTTTAATCGGTAGCTTCACGTTTATATCAACACACAGGGCGGGCTGCCAGTGAAAGTGGATCACCAAGTATTTAAAGCAGCTAGAGCCTGATGTAGACGTCTGCAGACATTGAGTTTTTAGACATGGATAAAACATACTGACTTGATTCTAAAGTTTTCACTTATTCAGTGAAATATCTGAAATCTTTGTTTATGATCCTCCACATCTTCTTTGACACGAGGAAATCTGGAGCAACTGGACTTGGTTGTGGATCTGTGAGTTTTCTTCTTTAGTTTAAGACCAGAAGCACAACTAATGACTTCAGCCACAGCTGTACTTTGTGTTTAGTGCTGCTGTAAGCAACAAATGTCACCGTGCTGAGGTGGTGAACATGGGAAGCGATACCTAATAAATCTTCATGTTAGCATGTAGGTCAAAGTACTGCTGTGCCCAATATAGCCTCGCTGAGCCTCTTGTGACTTGAACATGCGAGAACAGTGCAGTTCAAACATGTGTTCTCTGTACAGTTAATACACTACATGCTATTTCAGTCAGGCAATAATTCATGCTGTTTTGCTTTGTGGATATAAATCACAGTTTGGTGCCTCAACAGAGAGACAAAAGTTTTAGAGTAGCGATTTTAGTTTGGTCGATTTTACAAATAAGACAACCGGTCCAAGCTTCTGAACGTACAAAACAGCCGAAAGGGAAACAATCTAACTTCTTACTGCATATTTACACCTAGTAGAAGCACGTCAACCAGGAAAAATGTTCAAATCTGGACAAGTTAACAAAGTCTGGTGGGGTTTGAAGTCGCAGGCAGAATGGACCAAAAACAGCTTTGCAGCTGCGACGTAGGCATTGTACAAAAATCTAGCGTTGTGCAACATTTAGTGCAACACAGCTCCACTGCAGATACATGCAATCACACATTCCTAGCAGACTACTGTGAATATAAAGAGTATTTCTACTTTTTACCTCATGAGAAAATAAAAAAGTTGCCACTTGTGGCGGTCGGTAGCGTAGTGGGTTAAGCGGCCGCCCCGTGTGTAGAGGCTTCAGTCCTCGCTGCAGCTCTTAGTTCAAATCCTGCATCGGACGTCCATTTACTGCGTTTCACTCCCTGTCTATCTTCACCTGTACTATCATTAAAGGCATAAAAGGACAAAAAAAAACAATCTTTGAAAAAAAAAAAAGTCTTACCTGTACCTTAAACAGCACGCCTCCACTGTAACGCAACCCCATGTTTTAACGCAGAGATGTTTTTGGTCTTAATCTCTCAAGCTCAAGCTAATCTAGAAGGACACTGAGTGCAGCACGTTGAGACCTGGAAGAAGTGGACTGCACGTCAAACAATCTTATGTATTTTGAATCTGAATTGAAGGTGGTGCTGTGTGTGTGAGGGTTGTGTGGTTTACTGCTGATTAGTGGATAATGAAGTATTTTTCAAACTGTTACATTTCGCTGCCAAATAATAAATTCGAGTGTAGCTCTTAATAAACTCTATTTCTCTGTAGGGTTTTTGCCCACAAGTACAGCTTTCTAAATGAAATAAACAGATGAGTCACACTTTGAATGTTTGGGGATTATTTTGGCTGTGTGTGTGTGTGTGTGTGCGTGTGTGTGTGTGTATACACTATCCATGTGCACTCAGATGAAAAGCCCTGATATGTGATCTCCCTCCTGATCAAGGTGACTTGGATGGGTGGTGGGTCTTGGGTGAGGCGGGCAGGCTGCCCGGATAAAGATGTCAGGCATCGCTGGCAGGTTTGGGACCGCTGTGCTCTCTGTGATATGACTGGCAAACACACTCCCTTGATGAGCCATGCACCACACACACACACACACACACACCCATACACACTGCTAGTTCAAATAGTCTTAGTCTCTCTGTTTGCATTCGTGTTAATGTTTGTGCATGGACGGTTTGGGTGTCACAGCCAGTATCCTTTCACTCTCTCTCCCTCTGATGATCCGAGGCTCGGTACGCTTGGCGCAGCCTTGATGTCGCTGTCATGCCAGCAATCTGAAATCTGAACCTCCCGGCTGCTCCCGAGGAGTGAGAGCAACAAAGAAATTGAGTCAAGGAGGAGAGGACGGAGAGACAAAAGAGGAGGAGGGACAGGGCTTCACCCCCTAGATCTGATTCCTAGATACAGTGGGCAGATCAGTCTCTCTCCTCCTGTCTCTCTGCTCTCCATCCAGGTGATGAGGGTTCGCTACAGAGGATGAATAGGCGACGGATAATCCCTGAGCTCACAGATAATCAACTTACTGCCATGTAAGCTCACTCCTCGTGTCCGAGTTATTGATTTAAAAGCTTCATTCGTGTTTATTCTACGTTCAGTCACAACCTCATTTTAGTTCTTTTTCTTGCACACGAACACGAGATCAGCACATTGTTCCCGGGCAGGATTCATTTGGAGCGACTGTCTGCGAGGGCCTCCATTAAGTTTGTGGTTTAGTGTAAATAATAGGACCCGATGTGCGGTTTGTGGCTTCTCTGTGTGTGTGAGTGTGTGTTCGCTGTTCGTTTCAAATTCATCCTGAAAGGGGTAATGAAGTGGGAAGATTTCATCAGTTTGTGTGTGTGCGTGTGTCAAGTTGACTGCGTCCTCAGTCTTGTTTGCACCACAAACACACACACACACACACACACACACACAGACACACATATAACCTGCATTTTCAAATGTAAACAGTTTATTTCTAGATGGACGTTGTAAATTTGCTTGGTCACATCGAAGCCAAACATCAAATTGTGCTCTTTGACCTGCTGAAAGGCTGTTGTGATGCACATTGAAGAAATCTCGACAAAGCACGTCAGAATTTGTTTTTAGGTCTAACTGGAGCATCCTGTGACAATATATAGGCATTTTATTTGTCTCTCCCGTCATGGTCATCTAATAAATGTAATGGAGAAGGCGTTCGTTTAAAGTTAACTGTTATAGCATGTTTTACAAAGAAGCACATCACACTAACATGGTAGGCAGTGTGTTATTTACCTTCCGTAGTAACCGCAGAGGTGTTCATAGTCTGGCTGCTGCCGCTGCTGCTAGGTTGAGTTTCTTTTTCAGTCCGAAGCGTGTCAAAAACACGACATTCATTTAAAAATATTGCATGTTGTGTGCGCAAATGTTTCTGCATGTTCGTCGTGTTTCTCCCGACGCTGTTATAGATTGCAAGTCATCCTGTTTCCATCTGTTTTGGTAAATTGCAGCCAAACTTCGGAGGGTTTGAACGGAGTGGGTGACATTATTTACTACTGATTGCACTGCACGTGTGAAACCTGCGTAAGTTACGTGCCGTAATTTGTCATGCTTGCTGGAATCGAGCGTGCGTAACTTCTTGCGGAAATTCTGCGACTTTCTGGAATAGATAAGAGAATCGTTAGATAAACTGCCAAACGATTCCATGGAATTGAAAAACACGGAACCGGTTTTAAACAAGAACCGGTTCTCGATTCCCATCCCTAAAATTAAGTCCAGCTTTGTTCTGGTGCTCAATCGAACTCCGGTGTGGAGTAAATAACCAGACTGGAACCACCTGAAAAGGATGGTTGGTTTGTGTATTTATGCAGTAATCATCTGGTAACCATGGTAACGCATATGTGCGTCAGACAGCAGTTCAAACCAGGTGTGTGTTGAGTTTGTGTCCTATTTGTGCCTACTTGTCGTACTTGAGTAAAAAATGTGCGTGGGTACAGCAGCTGTTATGGTACAAGATGCCTCTTATGTCTCATTTCTACCTGTTTGTCACTGGTAATGATGCAGGAAGTCTAGAGTCAGCTCATAGTCAATGATTTCTTAGGGAACTCATCAGACATGATGACAAAAACCTCCAAGCTGTGTGCTCTGACGCTTTTCTATCAGAACCAGTATCATTTTTTTTCTGCAATTTGAGCTCCAGTAGCTCGTTCGTTGGACTGGAACAGGCCAGGCTTCGCTCCCCGTGTGCATCAGTGAGCTTCCCATCGATCTGCTGCTGGTTCACCACTTTTCCTTCCTTGCACCACTTTTCGTTGGTACTGACCACTGTAGGCCAGCAACACCCCACAAGAGCTGCAGTTTTAGAGATTGCTCTGACCCAGTTTAGCATCACATCACAGTCTGGGCCTTATTTAAGTTGCTCGAATGCTTCTAACATCACTTGATGCCTGATATATCAAACTTGTGAAGTTGCCACGATAACAAGAATCATGTTATTTACATCTACGTCGCAACACCTGTGCTCCGACACACACACACACAACATGACATGTTCACCCATGGCTGCACATCACATCCACTTCATGTAAAAAACTCCTCGTACACACACGTGCGTCCTCGTGACGACAGTTCCCTCTGTCAAAGCCAGTCACACACACTCCCTGTCAAACAGTGCCAAGGCTGTGAACCACGTAACAACCGTATCAGCATGTGTGTGTGTGTATGTGTGTGTGTGTGTGTGTGTGTTTGAATGAGTTTCCATTGTGAGCTCGTTGCACAGCAGTGGAGTGTCTATAAAGCAAAGATGGATAAACAACTCTCCTTTGTTTGGCCCCTAGCGTTGGCTGCACACAATCCATCCTGCGAAAACACAAAGTCTGTGTCAGTACAAACACACACACACACAGACACACACACACTCACACACACACACACACACACACACACACACACACACACACACACACACACACACACACACACACACACACACACACGCACACACACACACATTTACAGTCACACACATACAGGTTTATTGTCTACACGCTGTTATCATCTTGGTAATTGTCGCAGTATTTTGTCGTACACTTGGCTTCAGAAATGTTCCATTTACTACGTGCCAATTACAGATCTCACCGCCACACACACACACACACACACACACACACACACACACACACACACACACGAAGTCACACACTTACACGAACACTCACAAAGACACAGGACAGGTGTGTTTACACTAATAAGACGAAAGAAAAATAAGTTTTGACTTTGTGTCAGAACAAAAGTGTCAGAATCACATTTTCACAGCCTCGATTTATTCAGGATATTTATTCATTTTAAAAATGCAGCTGCGCTCTTGTGTATTCTCACGCTTTCCTCTCGCTCACAGTCGAACACCTTCACTAGACACGTAAAAATTGCAGCAGCTGCAGAAAATCCCAGAACTCAGAAATGTTCTTTTAATGATAACCTTGATCCTCCTCAATATAGAAAAACACCCTGGATAATTTAGCAGCACTATGAGTTTATGTTATGAGATTTCATGGTTTTTTCATCAGCTGCAGCTGCAGCTCTGGTTATTACTGGTCCACCAGTCGGAGCTCTAGATAATTCAAAATGAGTTGTTGTTGTTGTTGCATTTGAGAGCAAAAAGTTGCCATAGTTGCCAGTTAGTGTTGTCAGAATCTGGTAGTAAACTAACTGTTAAACATTTGAATCTTTAGATTTGCGAACAGACGTACAGCAGAGTTTTACAGATTGGATTCTTTTTTATCAAAATGCACCTTGAAAATTATAATCCGGGACAGCGACATGGCATCTGTCCCCGTCCTCCTCACCGCACAAAGGTGAAGTGAAGATAACGAGTTGACAACAATTCCTCACGTTACTGTAACTGCAGTTATACTGTATATTTGTGGCACACTGGAACAGTAATGTCATAATTTCATATCTGTTAATTCTAGAATATCAGTGTCCAGTGGAAATAAATTAGTTTATATGTGTTACAGTTCATTCATATTATTATTTCAAGGTTAAACTATTATTTAACTGAATGTCAACATATTTTGGAAATTGGAAATGGTTGTACTTATCCTTTAGAAATAATACTGTCTCTTTAAGAGGACAAGGAGAGTATGTTGTTGTGTATGCAGGCAGAAACGGACAGAACTGGTGTGCTGTGAACCGTGGACAGTTTTTTCTTTTATTAAAAGTTGCTAAAACTCAGATCGACGTGGTTTTTTGCAGTTCATTTTAAGGGTGCAACATATTAATATGTAGATTAACATTAACTGCATTGGCTGGCGGCACGGTGATGCAGTGGTTCTCAGCAGGAAGGTTCGAACCTCGGCTGGGCCTTCCTGTGTGGAGTTTGCATGTTCTCCTCGTGTCTGCATGGGTTCTCTCCCACAGCCCGAAAACATACATGCACTTAATAGGTTAATTGGTGACTCTAAATTGCCCATAGGTGAATATGAGCATAAATGGTTCTTTGTCTCTATGTGCCCTGTGATAAACTTGCGTCCATGTTGCACCTAAGTCAGCTGGGACAGGCTGCAGCCCCCTCCGTGACCCTGATGACGATAAGCAGTTACAGAAAATGGATGGATGGATGCGTGTAGATGTATCACAAAGCTTCAGTGAGGTATAGCTGCTGCTCCATGTATTTAGTTATCAGTGTTTTCAGTTAAGTTAGCCACAAAGTGTGATGAAATGTGAAGAGAAATGTGAGAATACGTAAATAATTAAAAATGTTCCAAGACCAATTAAAAAGCAGGGACGGAGTTCAAAATAAGACTTGGAGTTAATTTATTTGATCCACAAAGGGAAATAAAGTTTTTTGCTAACTGATTTGAGCATTGAGGAAAAATGATTCTTGATGAATGTATTTATGTATGTAGTTATATTTCTGACAGTGCCTTTTCATTACATTAAATCAGTTTCTAGGCTCCATAGATGTTTTCAAATAAGTTGTTTTGTCTGACAGCGTAATTAAATTTAGGATCATAAGATAGATGAGAGGAGCAAATTCATTTCATGAAGCGTGAAACAGATGTGTGAAGACTTTCGGAGTTCATATGTCATACCCACCAAACACTTAAAAGATAAGGATTTTTTTTTCTTCAAACTATTCAGAAACCACAACGCTAATGACTCGAAATCATTCCGTTTCAACGTGACCAACACCAACTGGAGGACAGATGGAAGCGTGACTCCGGTTTGGCGTGACTCTTTTCACACATCACACAACATAAATCATGCTAAAGCTGCTGCTCGCACACCACCCTGGGTTTTTAGGGTTTGTTTGTGTGTGTGTGTGAGAAGAAGCGCCGGCTACATTTGCTGCCCTCGTTGTCATATACATTCCCAAGTTTGTTACAACACACATTAACAAAGTGTGTATTCAGGGAAATCTTAAGGGTTGCTGTCTTCAGCACGCAAATGCACACTTAAACTGTAAGAATGAGGATGTCGCTGTCATCTTCATATCATTCCTCTCCAATAAACGCACGGATTAACCCTCCCTCCATCTGTGTTTGGCTGAATAAAACAGACGGAGAAGGTCTTTGCCCTGGTATTTATCTGTATTTAAGAAAATAACACACACACACACAAACATACGCACACATTGTATGTTAATCATGTGTGTTTTCGTCTGATCATCAGGGAACAGACTGAAGCTGCTTATTGAGATACAGAGCCGTATTAACTCCAACTGGTAAAACCCATGGACGCATATGCTTCAGAAATACAAACACCCTGAGGGCCTGTGTGTGTGTGTGTGTGTGTGTGCACGCCTGTGTGCATTCGTTTGCGTGCACACGCATCTGCCGCTTTCTGCTCGTGTTTACGGCGCCTCGTCTTTGACTTTGCAAACCGGCCGCAAAACTCTATGTTCAAAGTTTTATACAGTTTCTAAATTTGGATAAAAGTTAATAAAAGTCTTAAAGACACAATATGAAATCCAAGATTAAGTTGAAAGGCTGGAAACTGCCGCACGTCTCAAAGTAACTGACTTGTTTGTTGTAAAGCGATACGCGAGTTTGAAAATAGAAAAAGAAAATGCTGATTCTGTGGAAAATCTAAATGAAAGTGCATGAATACATTTTTAAAAAGGGAGATTTGAAGTAATAAAGTCATAGAAATAATCAGTTTATACGCTGCAAAGGCAAATTTATAGAAATCATTGAAAGTTTTATTGGCATCTCCTGCACCGGCAATAAAACATTGTTTATTTTTTAACAAAGTAATATCTGTGAATCAAATTCTAAAAAGTTTCAAGCCTAATGTGAATATACAGCACCTGTAATTTATATTGAATTCATTGCATATTGTGGCTTTAAGCTTATTAATCAACCACAAATCCAATTATATTCAATATAAAAGCTCCTGCTGCAGTTTTAAGCTTGTTTCTATCTCTGCTGCATAACTTCACCGCCGCTCTCCATCCATAAAGTGGCTATCATCCCTCTGATCTGCATTCCCAATGGCTGCAATCTATCATTCCTTCTGTCCTCTGGATTTCACCCTCTACCAAACCCTATTTCTCATTCTCTTTCTTCCTTCCTCCCATGTTCCGGGACTCTCTCTGGATTTTGCAGGTGGTAAAAGCGGGGAGGCTGGATCCGAGGAGGTAGGTTAGCAGTGTGATAAGAGGAGAGTTCAGAGGACTTAGGATCCCTGTCAGCACTCTCTGTGGCTGGCTGTTTGTATTCGGCCACACCGAGAGGAGAGAGAGAGAGAGCTGGGAAAATTGGATTCAGGCGTCCTCGCCGTGGCTCCTTGAGATATCTTACTCGCTGCTTGTTAGTGTTGGTTGCCACACTGGCACTGCAGTGGGTGAGTGTGTCAGTGTGTTGTATTTACACAACAGCTCTTTCCCCTTTGATAACTGCCCTTAAGTCCTCGATGCAATCTTTGCAAGCCTCTGTGAAAACACACTCTTTCTGATGCAGAGCAGATAGTCACAGCTCGCAGAGAGCTCGGAGGAGCAAAGAAGAAATAATCAAAACAACAGCACGCCACACACCACATCACATCCTCCACGACTGGAGGCGAGGGGAGGGGATGAAAGCAGGTGTGTGTGTCTGTGTGTGTGGTGCAGACAAAAGGGGCTGTGGAACATCTGGATGCTGGTGATAGCTCTGCTCACACGCGTTACGAGCCAAATTAATCAAACCTGGTGGGGAGACTGCTGAGTGCGCTTGTGTGTGTGTGTGTGTGTGTGACGTACATTAAGAGTCTATCCACGTTCTGGACAAGCCAGTGCCGACATATAGTCATCCAGGGAGGGCGGAGGGATGGCGAGGGGAGCTGAGATGGAGGGAGGAGAAAGTATAAATCAATGGGTTGACGTGGGCAGGGTGACTGCGCTCGATACTGGAGTCGGTCCCGGGGAGAAGAGGAGCAGACACACTATAATGTCGCCTTCTGAAACTCTTTTAGTCCCATCAGAGGCGAGGCTGATAACACAACCAAGCCAGGAGTGGCTTCAGGATGGCCGCAGGGAGACCGATGGTCGTAGATGAACCTCGACTATCTGAAAATCTGTTGTCATCGCTCAACATTCGCCTGAGATATTTAAGCTGCAAGTGAGGCAAGCTGCTGGGATTTCAGTCCTAAATATTCACAGCGAGTAGCGTGGACCAAAGTTTACAAATCACTGAGCTGGAGGAAACATGAATGTGATTAAACCAGAGGTGTTTTGGATGAGAGGTGGAGGCTGCAGCAGCAGATCACCATCACTTATTTCTCGACCTTAACGGAGGATCAATAGGAATTATGAAACCTTTAAACATTTACAAGTCCCCATCCAAATGGCCTCTCTCATCTCTCTCACATCCATTTGCAAAAAAAACGTATTTTCTGGTATAAACACATAAAAATTTGAATGTATTCATGCTACGTCCCAGTCTAGGGTGTTGGGAGTGTAACATAAATGAGTCCACACACTGTCAGTTCAGTCCAAAAGCATGAAATCTATTGCCACTGCACAGGGAAAGCTACCTATTCCAAAAGAAACAAGTAAGATAGTCACTAAATTTAATTTCCTAACGTAACAAAAACAGGAAAAACAGGTTGCTGAGCACCGAAGGAGGAGAACCAAGCTGCACTCTCACGCTACGTTTACACATAGCCGGCTATGTTGAGAAACGAATATTTCCCTCCCTCCGTTTTCCAAAATAACATCGTGCACATAGCATCGTTTTCAAAAAAGTCAACCCGCATAAATACGCCATTGAGCGCCGTCATAACTACGCCAGGCCTCTGGGCGGCAGTGTAGGAAGAAGGAGAATCCTCTGCAAGCCAATCAGAATAACGCTTCCATGATCATTGTCAGAGCAAAAGGTAAACACTGGTCGCACTTCTGGCGCATCAGCTTCCTAAAACTCTGTTTATCTGAATTTACACGTAAACGCAAAACTGTAGTTTTCCAGAATCTCCACTCTAGCCGGAGTTTTTAGAACGATTCGTTTTCAGAGGCGAACTCACCGTTTGCTTGTAAAAGATACAAACGAAGGAAAATGTCTCAGTTTTTAAAAATACCCGTTTACGTGTAAACAGGGCCTCAACCACGTCTGGCTCTCTGGAAGGAGCCAGATGTTAAGTAGGCCACACCATCGGCTGGATACGGATCGGTTGGAGCGCAGAACTTATGCAAAGATCCTTACGACAAAGGCCGGAGGTCACACAAACAACACCGTTTTAAATATTCATTCTTAGTTGCCACTTCACCCGTTTCACTCCTCCAACATCTGCCGCCTCTTCCTCAGATGATGTGAGCACACAGGAAGTCAAATGTTGGTGAGGTTTATGTGCAGTGGACAGAAGAACTGGAGGTTGGAGGTCTGTTTCAGACGCAGCCTACATGCTAAGTATGAAGGAAGATGACATTTTCTAGAGGGACGCGGCGGCGGTGGTGGTGGGGGGTTTTCCTCTGTGGCCTTGCTGTCCTGTCCCATGTTAATGTGAGTGTATTATATAAGCATCGATTTCTTCCCCCCTGCATTCCAGCTATCGACACATGAATATATCATGTTAACTGCTGAAGCCAGCCGGGTCAGGGGTTTATGCACTGGTCAATGCGGCATCGGGAGGAAGATAAAGAAACTGTACAGACTCTGTTCTGATTAGAGGAAGATGAATTTCACAACGCTCTCGTCTTTCTTCGCGCTAAAAACCGGAATCTTAAAGTCTTGTCTTTTTTGAGGCAAATCCGCTTGTTGAGTTTGGAGTAAAGTTTCTTTGTTTCTTTCAACTCGCTTCACAAGAAACGTCCACTCGCCTCAAGAAAAGCAAGATTTTTACCCTCGTCACCAGACAAAGTAGCACTGATTTACACCATAGATGAGTTTTTTTTTCCATCTTGGCAGCTCTCCTCAAATGGATCGTGTGTTTATTGTCATTATTTATCTCCCCCTCTCTCCTTAAACCATCCCTCCCTCCCTCGCATTCTCCCGCTGTCTGCCGGCGACGGCAGGTAGCGCTGACGGCTGTGAAATTGAATTAAGCTTTGCCTCCCGGCCCCCTTTTTCCTCCTCCTACTCAACCTCCTCTGACACGCAAAGGTTTTAATGATCATGAATCTGGGAAGCATTCCAAATGGCAAACACTTAATTGAGAAAAATGAAAGGGACAGCGGTACATTTCATTCATCTAAACAGAGGTGCGAGGGGTCCGCAGGGTCGCACCGTCTTCAATTTCTCATTTTCCCTCCCCCCGCCTTTAGCCACTTGCTCAAAAGGGAATGTGGGAAAATTTCATTAGGTGAGGTGTGGGATAAATCAACATGACGAATCTCTCCACTCGCCGTAATTATGTTTCGCTCAGCAGAAAATCAGACATGGATGCCGCTGGATGTCGGGGATGCTTTTGATTGTTTTGGACGGTGATGATTGACTGGACTAATATACCAATATGTGTGTTGTGTTTCTTCTCAAGCCAAAGTTATTTATTGCAAAGTAAAGAGTTAACGTGGCCGGGTCCAAAGGGCTGACCCGGTAATGAACCTCTCATTAGTGACATCATTAGCTGCAGCCTCCCACGATTTGAATCACACCGCAGGGATGAACGCCAGCAGATCTGCTTAAACCACATCATCACTCCGTTCTCCGTCACCACTCCCTCTCTCTCTCTCTCTTTCTGGCTAAAGCTGTGCAGGGTCTCCTGCACTGGGTTAGGGGTTAATGTAGGTGACCCCCCCCCCCCCCCCTTCCTCCACCTTCTCTAGCAGCTTGGCTCAATCCATCACTCCCAGCCGACCCGGGCCTAATCTGTGATTATGTGTCAAGCAGGAGGCCATTTATTCCAGATTAATTTATTCATCTTCCTAGTGTGGCTTCGCCGCGGGGGATTGATGGCACAATATATCTGAGGAAAAGAGAGCAGGAGAGGAGAGGAGAGAGAGAGATCATCCATTTCTATCCTCAGCTCTGTGTCTAGAGTGGATATCAGCTTGTTTTACAGTCACCTCCAACCACGGTAACCCCGTCGTCAGGACACATGTGACAGACAATTAATCAGCCAATTAAAGAAAAACTTGGGTAGAGCTGGTTGGCCTACATCTTCATCTTCAGTTTTAATTGTGCCTCGCCGATCGGTCATAACTTACTTGATAGTGTTATTATTTCTCTCTAGGAGGAAATGGGGAAGTGTCCGAGAATCAGAGTTTTAATCTGAGTGAATGCTCATCTGTATTCTCCATATTAATGAACCCTGAGGTTTGGGAGAGTTTGCCCTTTGATCAGCTTAATGTTGCTGAGCAGGAATATCGGCAGCCTCGTCACGTCTTGGTGCTAAGTTATGATCTTCAGATGATATAAAGCAAACTGCCATTTTTTGGCCGCGCACTGTAGACAAAAGTTTTTAAAAAGTCATGGTTCAAGCATTTGTTTTAGGATGTAAACACATTCACTATATGTGTATAAGGATGCGATCGTCTGGTGAGAGCGCCTCTTATCCGCCACCTTCAGTCTCAAAGTGAAAACATAATGAGTGGAGAGGGTTGTTGAGGTGAATACTGAGCATCCAATAAAGCGGCTTATTCATTCATCACGGTGCTGATGAACGGCGTCGAGCCATATGTTTTGTCGTGAAGGGTATCCGGAGAGTGGCGGCACTTTATTTTTATGGCTTTTTCATCTCCTGCCTCCGTCTCGTGGATATTCTGAGAGCCGCTCGGTTTTAAAGGGTGACGTGGATCTCCGAGACGGTGATAGCTCATTACGGAGCTCTTCCAATTCGGTACACGTGTCCTACCCGGCTGATAGGTATGGTGGAGGGTCCTCGTATAGACACACTAAGACATCGTTGTTCCATCTAGTGAGCTGTTGAAGCCTGTCTGTCTGTTTGCATGTGTAGAATCCTGCAGAGACGTCTCTCTTAGCTTTTGAGCACCCTCGATGAAGGTGTTCCGACCGAGAGGCGGGTTGATAAGCAGCGGAGAGATGGGAGGCTGAGGAGACTTTTAAGGTTGCCCTCTGGCTGCCTGTTTGATGGGGCTCCCAGGATAGCGCTTGAATCGGGGGACAGAGGAAGGCCATGCCTTGAACCTGTGCTTTTGTAGAGGGAGGGGAAATTGGTTATGAATCTGTTACACCTATTTAATCCCATCTAAACTTTCCACTCCTTTGTAGCCTCAGCAAGAACTTTTTCCCGACTGAAAAATCAGCCATCTAATTGCTCTGTGAAAATATGCACACGCTCCTCCAAACTGTGGCGATATCTCGCGGGATTGCACCCTGCTGCGACGCCTCACCAGAGGTCACAAAAATAATATCGAGGCTCCTGCTCTTCTTGTGGTGTAATTAAATTTATAGCTTATCATACGGCCCTTGCTCATTGTGGGTTGTCAAATGGTAAACGCATTAGCAAAATGCCTCAAGTGTGTTACGTTAATATGAGGTCAGGGAGGCGAATCTGTGTCCAGGCTGTGATGTGGAGTGGGTCTAAATGAACGCGAGGCGAAGTTAACTTTTCTTAGATGGATAAAAGTCAAGAGACGTTCTAACAGGTGAGACGAGGACAGGAAATATCCATCGCTACAGCCAGATGCTGGAAAACAAGCGAGACGACATCGAGTGAGACCAATGGGAGAAGATTCTTGAGAGTAAAGTCAAATATACTTCCTTCATGCCTTCCTCCCCTCCCTCTCTTCCTCTCTCTCTCTCTTTCTCTCTGTCTGTCTGCTTCCATCTCTTCCTCATCACTCCCTCTCAGAGCTGCTGTCTCCTCTCTGCTCCGTCCTCCCAGATGTGCCACATTAATTCCACAGCTGCTGTCCCCATTAATGTTCACCGTCACAGATTGCACACCCTCATTTTCAGCTTTTTCAGCCCCCTCACCACTGTGTGCACAAGTGTGTGTGTGTGTGTGTGTTTGAGAGGAAAGTGCAGCAGCTGTTAGCCCTCCACTCTCTAGTAAAACTATAGTAGCAGTGGTGTGAGGAGGGGAAAGCAGCAGATTTACTCACTCATGGAGATGTCATCAACAGCGGCACTCATGCTTGTCCGTCACTTGTGCACTCAGACACACACACACACACACACACACACACACACACACACACACACACACACACACACACACACACACACACACACACACACACACACACACGCAGCATCAGCACCACCACTCCCTTTCCCATTTAAAACAGCCCTGCCTGAGAAGATTTCAATAATCCGAGCTCCACAGTGGGCTGTTTTTCCAACATATTACCCAGGCCGAGTCGAGCCCGGTGGACAGTATCTGTTCTTTGCTCCCTGGCGGGGGGAGGGCAGTTTGTAGACCACCCTCTGCATCTCTGCTTCTCTAAATGCAGAGATATGACACCAATAGTGAGGCATCTTAGTGCATATTAATTATTCATTTGTTTACTTAACAGCTCTGTCTCTCTCGCAATTACAACCTGCTGCTTAATATATAAGAGGTTTTATCCTGAGCTCGTTAAAAGCCCGCGGTAAGTATTAAGTCATTAAACTGATTTGTGCATGATTTTCCTTCTTTTGCATACTCGCTGCCTATTTGTTCTGTATCTCTCTCTCTTACCCTCTATCTCCCCCGCTAAAGACGGTTAATTTGAATGTGGAGGGGAGTAATTGAAGGTCACACCTTTGTGTTGCCCGCCTGGCTTAATGAAGGCTGAAACAGTCCTCAGCAGAAGTGCAGTTCAGAACAAGAAGGCGAAAACACACATTTCCTGCCGCCGTTAGAGGCGGTCGCTGAGCGTCTTGTAGACAATGTAGACAGCCGTAATCTGTGTGTTATAAAAGTTGCGTCTGTTCTCCATCACTGCTTTCATTCATATTCATAGCTGTGTGAGGACAAAGGCGATTTTAAAGGGGCGCTCGCTTTTACACATAACAATCGGTTTATGATTCGTGGAGAGAAACACTCTCCGCTCAGCCTGATGATATCCTCTGTTACCAACATTACTTTGGACCAGACTGATATAACAGCTACATACATTCACGGTCCCCGGATTATGAAGTCTGCTGACTTTTCATGCGGATGATCTCGACAGCTATCGGATGAATTGCCAAGAAATCCAGGGTCACGCTTCTATATTCACCTTAAGACAACTTGTAATACCTGGTGATCCCGATTTGCCATTGTCGGTCATAATTCGATTAATGACCACGTGAGCATAAAACCTATTCATGACGTCACCCACAGGTCTCTGAAGAGCTGATTGTGGCAGCTCTGACTGTTGCCATCTTTGTAGTCCTGCCTCTTCTGTCTTCTCCCGGCTAAGCCCGAGCTGAGGCGGACTAAACGGAGCCTGGTTGCTCAAACAAGCCTCTTTTGATGGTAACGTACCTGTCAATTAAATCCTCAATATCGTTTATGCATAACTTTAAGCCTTAATATAATTTGAACAGGTGAGTTCTATAGTTCTCAGCACAGTTGTCTGAGTAGATTTATTGTACCAGGCTGTTTATTTCTGTTGGACATGGGCATTAGCTGCTTATTCTTCCAAACCGTGGGCATGGAGTCTGAAGGACACTATCAAGCTGCACTATGGGAGTCGGAGCTTGACCCACAAATACGAACAGAACATCTTCGCCTTTGCTGCATCTATTTTATGCCCCTGATTGAAAATATCTGCAAATAATCTCCAACGACAGCTAAAAAGCTCCTGAATTATTTTTTTCTCTTGCTAGATGGAGTGGGAGAGATGAAGCCTGGCATACTCCTCCGCTCCTTCTTCTCCAAATAGACATCTGGAGATGACTATACGGTCGGCTTACTGATAATGGCTCCCAGTTCTGTCACATCACTTCCTTGCTGATGACAGGATCTTAGCTCTGAAGGATTACTGTGCTGGCCGTGGTTACACAGACAAAAATATACACACAGGCAGGCGAGGGTTCATGCATGCACACACACACACAAACGGCAGCGAGTTACAAGACTGAGGTTGAGTGTTGGACATGGGGACTGCAGGACTAAGGGGACCCATTGTATCTGAAGCCATGACCTACCCCTGCCTGCCTCAGATAACAGAATTACTGCAAATTGAACTTGAGGGTTTTCTCCCTCTCTCTGCTTTTTCCTCTCACCAGATCACTCTATCTTTCCCACTACCCATGTCAACTCCTCTCGCTCGCTTTCTTTGGGATTTACTTCCTCTCGGAAAATTCAACCTCCACTGTTCCGCTGGAGCCCGAGATGTAGACAGACACAAAGAAGATGGATGATTGTTTTGGAGAGTGATAAAAAAACAAAAAAACATGAAACAGACAAATAGAGAATCAAAGCAGAGAGGAAAGTGAGACTGATGTGTACGGGGAGGCGTCAAGGCAGGAGATGGAGGGGAAATGATGGCAAAGGGAAGAAATTGAGTCAGGAAAAAGACTCAAGGGAAGGCTCCGCACTCCCCCACACCTTTCTTAATTAGGAAATATAATATTGAGAGAGGATTGAGGTGGATCAAATGCGGGAAATAATGGTTTTATCTATGGCCAACTCGGAATTATACAACTGCCAAAGACCTTTCCAGGTCACTTGGAGTGAGGAAAAAGTGTGAGGAAAAGAAAAGCCCCTGGCTATGATTTGCACAATTGAATTTAACAGATTTGTATGGAATACTCCTGCATTATTAAAGCCCCTATTAAAGACGGAAAAAGGAAGAGTGTCTATTAACATTAAAGTGGATTTAGACCCTGAAGCGACAGGCTTGCAAGAAATGGCACAAATTCATCAAAGTAAATGTTGATTTCAGACTTTTATTGTTGAACCGATGCATGTAGGTTTGTATCTTTTTGCATGAACTGCATGAGTGCGAGTGGAATAAACCGGGGTTGCAGCTAAGTATTATTTTCATTATTGATTATTTCACATTTCAGGTTCAGGTTTCTTTATTTAGTTCTTTTAATTAAATGAATCTATCCGGGTATTTTTTTTTTTTTGTGTCAAACTTTGCAGAGCCCCCTGCAGAAGAAAACAACCGTTTTCACAGGTTGAATAAGTGCTCATCATGACAAGTATGTCTAAAATCAGTGGAGTGGCATCTTAAAATTGCAGAGAAAAAATGGCAAATCACAATTTTAATATCCAAGTTGACATTTTAAGATTGCTTCTTTTGTCCCTTGAACAACTCATAAATCAAAATATTCAAATCAAAATCACACAAAACAGAGAAAAGCAAAACTGTCAATTCATTTCGTGGCAATAAACGACATTTATTGGCCGGGTTGTTGGTTATAAAGTCGTGTTCTTGGACCCACTTCCCATGGGTCGGTCACACCCACATGACCCTCGGCTTCTTTGTGGTTAAAGGTCATGCTTCCTTACCCGTCAGGGCAATGTATGCTCCTCCTGATAGGACAGAAGACGGTGCTCCATCCAGGGAAATCTCTTTTACTGTAGAGCCTCCGTGGTTCTTTTCCGAACTATCTTCCTCTCTGATTGAATCCTAAATGGATTTCTCACCCATAAAGCGTCTGCACACTTTTTTTTTTTATACATACATACCACTCTCCTTCTTCGCGAGGCACTGTTAAACACAGCAGTTAGTATTCTGATCGCCTGCAAAGGACTGTTTGGATTCCTCTTTTGGAACTCGAAGGAGGAGACGCGTGGAATGCGAGTTGTGAAATTGCACACAACATTGTGAAATTATTTTAAGGAGCCAAAAAACACACTGTGCTTGTTTTCCTAGAATTCAGTGAGGGGAGTTGACCATGAGTGGCATATCATCCAGATGGTCGCTTATCACCTCGGGTTCATTTTTAATTTTTTAGCTGCTATTTTCATCCTCGGACACTCTCACAACTCTTTTTTTTCTTGCTCCTCATTGTTTTTTTTTGCACAGCTTCCATCACTTTCTGTCCTCTGCCAAGTGGGAAACTGTTGTTATCGTGACCACAAGCGTCTCTGGCTTCCTTTCTCTGTGTCCCTGTTTTCCTGCCTGCCTCTCCATCAGTCTTTCTTTCTCTCTCTCTTCTGATATGATAAATATTTATTTCCACGCCACTCCGGCTGGGTTGTGAGGATGGCGGAGGAGAGCTTGAATGGGTTTTTAAGGAGCTAACAGAATTGGAAATGGTGGCTGGTACCCCGGGCACAAGAGGGTGCACATATACACACACACATGCACACACACTCACGCATGCATGCATGGGATTGAATGGAAGGGAATCGATTGTGGCGGCAGCCTCATGCTTTTTTACAAACCTGTCTCATTCACTGAGGGAGGCCTCTGGCTGCTTGCCCTCCCAGGGGGGTCTTCAATATCTGTTATGGGTGGGTGTGGAGGCATGCACCATGTGCCAGTCAATTTTAATCATATAAAGCTGTCTCGGCCCCTCACTGAAGGCATGCCGGCTTTTTATTCCACTCCTCCTCACTCCGCCGTTGAGCTTAAATAGCATTTTGAATCACTTATAGAAGTTTTATGAGACGGGCGGTCTGAAGCGCTCCAACCCGAAGACATATTTAGGATAATACAAACTCTCTTATTTATTCTCTGGAGTAATGGACTTACATTTTTTAGGAAAACACTCGTGCACTCTTGTTTTTCTTCGCTTCCTATTTTAAACTAAATGCCACAAACTCCTCAGCCCTCCCATGCCGCTCTCTCTATCTCTCTCTCTCTATCTCTCTCTCTCTCTCTCTCTCTCTCCAACCTTGTCTTTCCCACTGTTTCCCCCCCACAAATCTTCCTCCCACCATACGGGCCAAATCCTATAATAGCTCAAGCTAAAAGAGGTGTGTTTGCCCACAGTCTTTCGTTTCTCATTCGCACAAAAATTACACGCATTAGTAGCTGTGGGACAAAGCGCGGCTAAAGAGGAGGCGAGGAGGCCTCTCTTTAGGTCTGCGATGCGAGGTGGTGCAGGGTTTGGAGAAGAAGAAGCCGCTGTTTTGCATGGCAATAGGCTGATAGTGTGTTTGGATGAAGTCATGGGGCTGGCCGACCATCAAACAGAGGCTGAATGTGAAGGAGGCCGGGCCTGGACTCTCCATGGCTAATTGTGTTACCCAGAGAAAGCCCAGGCCGGCCTGTTCTCAGCTATTGAGGAGTGGAGGCGCGGGTTTAAAGCCTTTCAGGATAAGGTAGAATGGTCCCCGGTCTCTGAATGGATCCTTCCAGAAACTGAGAATGGCTGAAAGACAAAACGAGAGGAGGAATGTGATTATTGGATTTCCCAGAGAGTAAACTGTGTTGGCAAACACACAGTTGAAAGAGTTCACTGGTGCTTTTCAGAAACCGATACAGTCTCGGCTGAATGTAACGTTCACACTGAAAAACTGGCACAAGAATGAAACGGTTAAACACTTCTCTCGGTCACGATTAGCTTTTGATTACCTCGTATTGATCCCTGATAGGAATCTGTGTTTAGTGCTGCGCTGTCATAGCTCAGCCAGATTTACCACATCTGCTTCATCGCCCTTTTCCTTTTCTTTCTCTTTGTGGCCATAATTTACAGTAACCATGAAAATACTGGAAGAAAGACAGATTTACATCCATCACATAAAAGCCTGCACTCCTGGACAGGCTGGTGGTGTTGCAGGATGAAGCACCAATAACCTCTCCCTGTCTCATCTCCTCCACCTTGACTTTGCTGACCTTGGGGTGCTGGGATATTTAACCACAGATATCCTTGAGTCTTGCTGTATTTATGTCTTTCCTAACCTTTTAAAAAATGTTCTACCCGGCCAATACCTTACCTTACAATCTCCATCCATCTCTGTCAGCTGCCGTACAGACCCCCGAATCACATAATCGGATTTTGGAGGCATTAAACAGCGAATATCTGCTGTCATTGGACAACCTGCTAGTAACCAGGTTTAGAAGAGAACGCCACATTTGTCAAGTGTCAGCGTCGAGGCGAAAACACCAGACATGGACACGAACTCTACACTTGCACTTTCTCGCTCTGTAGTCTCAGAGGAATTCATACAAGCTGTTAGGATGGGCGCGGGGAGCTGTCTCATTTCACTTACTGTCAAGCTGGGCGTACCAGTTAATGGGCTTCTTTAAGCCGAAATGAAGATTTTAAATGTAAGGGGGGGGTCAGGAAGATAACCCCTCTCAGAGGGTGTAAGTGTTGTTACAAGCTCAGGGGGATTAACTGACAATCAAAATGGACTCACTCTGGGTCAATATAGCACAGAGGCAATAGTGGGTTAACTTTGCCAGAAACCCATTAGGCTACCAGTCAAACAAAGACATGATCTGATGACATCTGTGAGATTTTTATGTCATTAAATGTTTGTTTTTTTGTCAACCAGCAGTTTAAAATTGTAAGAAAAGAAAAACACATTCATTAAAAAACACATTCATGTATTTTCCTGTGATAACAAGATCATTTTTTTTGTTTTCTCAAGATCTCGAGTTATTTACGTCATTATGTTGAAATAACAAATGTTATTATCCCGAGATAACGTGATAATTTTGACGAGTCTCAAGATAACGAAACATTGTTTTCCCAAGATAACGACATAATTGCAACTGGATTAACTCGTTATCGTGACAAAACAGAGGAAATATAACGTATGACTGCTTGGGGCTTCCGTAAAAAAACATTTTTAATATATAAAATGTGTAAAATTTTCCCCTGGGATTATTAAAGTATTTCTGATTCTGATAGACCACAGACAGTTGTAAATTTTCTCCTGATTAAATCATTTTCTCTCAACTTTCAGAACAGTTATTCGTCCAGTTGTTGCAATGAGTGTACGTTGCACAAAAACGGTGTATCTGACATTCCTAGTGACCTTTTAATGTGTGCGAGGAATCAGAGCAGGTGTCTCTTTATGTACAAATGATCTATTTCCTCAGGCCTGCCAAGTGACTTGTGTTGCCTGTGTTCCTTCAGCCAGCAATATTCATTTCAGACGTATTGTTTGTTCTGGAAATGAGAAATATGTATCGGACGCGGGGTGATGTCTCATTCATCACCGGCTCCCACTGTCCGAGCATCTCTCCACCCAAGACAGATAGATATGGCAGAGTATTGTCTGCGGCTGACGCTGTTGTCAGAAACGGTCATTGTGGACGTGAGTGCATCTCATTTTGGAGGGACAGATAAAACAGAAGCCTCTCTCTATGTATATATATATCTCTCTTCCTTCTGTAATTGTATTCTTCTTCCATGCGCTGAAGATGTAAGTATGAGATGATATGAATAATGAAAGTGCTGAAATGAGATGCTTTCCTTTTTCAAGTGTCACGCACAAACTTGTTTGTAGCCGGTTGCGAGGATGGATAGATTATTTGCGTGCATGCATGTGTGTGTGTGTCTAAGGAGGGGAAACAGTGATCGGTAATCATTTGGAAGGGAGAAATGAGGCGCCTCATCAATCACGCGGCGTTCGTTAAAGGTTACGTCGCCACATGTGAGAGAACGTATTCGGCCTCAGCGAGGGGAATAAAAAAGTAATTATCCTTTATCATCAGCCAGAGGAGACTTGACATAATTAGTTTTTTTTTGTTTGAAAATGATTTGGGCTTCCTGTCTTTGGGGATTAAATAAATCAGCCAATCATTTGGCTGTCCCCCCTCTCTCAAACTGTACAGCCACTCGTCTCCTAACAGACCCGGAGACAGAAAGTTGTCCATGGCTTCGTCTTACAGCCTGTCTAATTGATCAGCCATGGCGATCTGTGTCGCACCTTCCCCTCCTTCAGTTTATCTCTCGGTTCAGCTGAACGCTGCCGTCTGTCTGGATGCATTGTGTCTTCACAAACTGACATACAATGCCTACAATGATATGGTGTCGGGCTTGTAGGGTGGCAAGGAAAAAGAATTCCCCCTCAGGCATCAATTAGGTATCATATTGAACACTGTGTTATTATTGGCAAGGCCAAATCACTCAGACCTCAGTTTCTCTCTTCTCTCTTCCTTGTAATTGAATATAACATTTTGAAATGGACATGTAATATGTCTTCCTTTATGCTCTGAGAATGTTACATCCTAAAAACTTTTCAAGATAGCTTGTATCACATTTTTCAGATGCTCGAGAAATCTATTAAATATTAGAGTAAATAAATGTGGCCATCCAAAGGGTACATATTATGTTACTGGTTTAGTTTACAAGCCGTGAACTTAGAAAAACAACTGACAATAGACCTATTCCACCGCAGCATGAAATAAACGGTAAATGTCTGTACATGCCTCATTCACACACACATTGATACACCATGCAAGGTGCCAACTGCTAAGCATTCATACACATTCACACAGGCTACATGAGCAATTCGGGGTTCAGTATCTTGCTTAAGGACACCTCGAAATGCAGAAATGGAGGAGCAGGGGATCGAACGACGGATCGTCTGATTAGTGGGCCCTCTATAGCTCCTGAGCCACAGCCGCTGCCCGTCGTAGTAAGTAGGTAAACACAGATGTGGTGCATGTGGTGCTCACCGGAAAGGCACTGCTGCAATAAATGGAATGGAACCTTAATTAGTATCATTAGAAACACCTGTGTTGACCATAATATTAGGATTGTTGCAAATGACCCCGAAAATACACTGCATCCGGAACGACTGCGTACTCCATCGTCTGCCAACTCACACATAATCCGTTTGTGATGCGCTCAGGTGCGTCTCCGTCTGCTATCGAGCGTCGTAAGAACGCCTGAGATCTCGCGAATTCACGCATAATCGCGCAATATTGCCGGCTGTAGTCTCTTTGACTCCTGCGATGGCATTCCACGCCGCATCTTTTTTTTTGTGCCCTTATAAAAAGGACGTGAGGTGTCATCGATGATTACACCTGAAAACCCCTCACCTGTTGACTTCAGGTCGGCCCCGCCCATTATGACGCGTTCTTGTAATAAAACTAGATCCGCGGTGAACACGGAGTATTTTATTTTGAAAATAAGCCGGGGTTTGATTTGTTTGTTGCCGATTTCCTTCCCCGCACAATCTGCTCTGTGCTGAATTTATGCTCCGTGCTCCGGCGTCCGTGAAAAATAGAAGCTCTGCGTATGTGTTGCGTACGCAACATTTATTTTCTTCTCAGTTCAAACTTTATTTTAGTAGGTACAGGTAAAGATGTCACCTGTGAAGTGCAACTAGCACTCCTCAGACATCCTGGTCACAGAGCTCACAGCTGTAATGTAAATTTGAATTAGAGGAAGACGAGTACAAGGTGGCTTCTCTTCCCACCACCATGAAGCTTCTAATTACCCGCCACCTTCCTTTGTCTCACAGACTTCATGCTGGGTTGTAAAGGCAGCGAGAAGGAGATGGAAGAGAGGAAGAGTTATGGAAGAAAGGGGGAAGAATGAAGGAAGGGGGTTGAGAGACTGTAAGAGAAAGAGAGAGTGAAAGCCAAGTGAAAATCCATATACATGATTTATACCAGCGCGACTGTGCGCGGTAGGCAGGAGTTATCTTTTATTTATGAGGGCATCAGCGGCAAAGCGCCCAGATGTTAAGCTGTGTGGGGATCTCATCTAGCCAGAGTCGCTCTCTGGCAATAAAGCTGGAAGGTAGGCTGTTCGGAGGTGGGGAGGGTTGGCGTAAGGATATGTGTGGAAGAGAGACGAGGCTTTGTCTTCTTTGACAGAAAGCTTTGGGCTTGATAGTTGTGGCTGTAAGCAGCAGCCTTAAAACTTCGGATTTCCATTTGTTACAAGTTGTTAAACTGGGAACTGAAGAAAAAAAAAGAAGACTCCAGAGCTGATGGAGTAATTTACTGGACCGGCTCATTTTCCACCCTTCCATTATTTATCTGCGGAAGACAAGACACTTGTTGTTTTCTCCACTGTCAACAGCTCATCAAAGAGGCGCTGAGGATTCATTATGGAAATGAAGCCCTCATTGTCAACCTCTGCAAATCAGATGCAGGATCTCCACGCCGAGCATCATCACCATCAATCTAACCTCACATTAACACAGCCTGGATATATGAAAAAAAAAGAGGCGCCTCACGCGCTAATGGCACTAATAAAGACGGTTGCTAATGTTACACTGCAGCTACCCGAGGGTGGAGGTTGCCGACAGGGCAGCAGCTCACGCTTTCCATGTTTGTTCCAAAGTGAGCTTTTTCATAACATTGTGAAACGTTGGTGACAAATGCCTAACAGCCTCGAGGGCCGAGCGCAGAGAGATTTGTGAACTGTAACACTAAGGGAAAGGTTGCGCCATGACCCGGTCAACCAAACCCTGCAGCAGGTCCAGCATTCGTGTTCAGCTCCGACAGCTTTGGTTGGCAGGATCGCCACATTTCAAGCATCATATAACCTGAGTGTGTGTGTGTGTGTGTGTGTATTAGAAACGTACATGTACGCTACTTTTAGGGCTTCTGTCTTTCTGCTCTGAACTCTGTTTGATCCCTCATAAAAAGAGGCTGGAATATTTTCAAAGCAGCCTGGCTCTGCGAGGGGAATTAAGATCTCATCCACTAATTTCGGTGAACTGCCGTAATGACCTTGACTGGCAACCGAAGACAAAATAAAAAGCCATCGTGACTTGTTTACCGTCATCTTAGGTGAAACAAGTTTGGTGTCTTTTGCAGGGAGACTTTGTAAGATGGTGGCCGTGAGTTTGCCCCTCCACCTCTGCTCCATTATCTCAATTGAAGCACTTAGTTACAGTAAATGGACAGTATTAACGTGACACTTCTTGGCTCCTGAAGCAGGTGCTTACGTTATAAAACGCATTCAATTTCAGTGCCGGGGCTGCAGCTTCTTAATAGCTCGTTCCCTATTAGCAATTACTGGAAATGTAAAAGGTTTTGCCAAAGTGTTCTATACTGCCAGTTTGGGATTTTGAAGTATCTTAATCTACATGAAAGTGAAGAAAGGATCCCAAAACAGTTTTTCTGCTTGAGTAACCAGGAGCATCCTGTCTGTTTGATAACAGGAATCCATATGGCTTTCACATCAGCATCGCCCTGCTGCTGCTGGAGAAAGGTATAATCTCAGTCACTGACGAGTAAGGACTGTCTGCTGTCTGCTAGAGGAGTGTGTGTGTGTGTGTGTGTGTGTGTGTGTGTGTGTGTGTGTGTGTGTGTGTGTGTGTGTGTGTGTGTAACACAGTGAGCTGAATGCAGGCAGTCAGACAAAGAGCCACTCCCTGCTGCTTGTTTTAGGCAGTTGTGTAGATGTAGATGTCATGTTGAAACACCGAGGGAGAGGCTTTGTGTCTCCTTAAAATAAAACAATCTTCACGCAGCGCAGGGGATGTGGAGTAATATATGACTTTATTGTTTATCTTCTATCCGGGGACTTTTTTTAATATCAAGACCTGTGATATGTGAATTGTCTCGTCTAAATTAACATGGACAAATCTCTCCCAGAACGACTGATAACGAAGGTTTCTGTTTGACTTCTCATTAAAAAGAAAGGACCACAGATGTGGTGATTTTTAATACCTAAAACACATTTTTACACACATAAATATTCAAGGGTCTAAGAGAGTTATTATTTTTTTGTTCAGATCCAGGTCTACACCAAATCACTGGAAGTCTCATCTCAGTCCCTGATCATATATTTTTACTACCATTATTTAACCACTGCTTTTAAGCGTATGAACAGCAACTTGTGAAATTTAACATGCCTATTTAATTAACATGTATGTATGAAACATGTATTCACTGTCTTGATGGAGCTGTAGCTTGGCTCAACCCAGAGGTACCAAAAGCCAGGACCTTTAAAGTTTACTAAATAACATGTTGTATCCAAGCAACAACCTGTCTGTGAAGTGAAGCACCAAAAAACTGCAGTTCCTCAAACGTCCACTTGAGGCTGGCTCCAGAACGTGTCAGTCTCCATAAGTCCCCATGTTCAAATGTCCAACTTCACACCAGAAATAAACATGTTTACAGCCTGGTACAAAAAACTGTTTTGGTCTCTGTAGATAATTTCCCTGTTCATGACAACTGTACTGAGGGTGAATTTTTATATAATATATTAAGGCTTAAAGTTATGCAGGATTAAAAGTGTAGACGCTTTGATTGACAGGTAGGTGCCGTTACAGATGGCTTATCTAAGCAACCAGGCGTCGTTCAGATTGCCCGAGGTTCAACGCTGATTGGTGCCGGTTTTTAGATTAACTGGGAGGCGGTAGATGCAGGATTGCCAGCAGCACAACACATTGAGCTTGTAAAACTCTAAGAGTGACATCACACACGCTGTCCATTCTTTATGCCGTCAGTGATAATATCTTGATTGATTAACCTCGGCCTAAAAACAACAATTAGTGATTTATGTTTTGGGTCTGTTTCTTGGCCCGGCGGCAATGACAGGAGAAAATCCTTATTGAGAAAAATGACTTATAAATATTACATTGAATGATAATGGAGTTCAACTTCAATACTCAAATGACGTTTTTTATTAAATTATTCAACATTTCATTTTTATCTAAATCAACAGTTCAATATGAGCATGACAAATCCAAATATGTGCGATGCAAATACAATCTCCTCTCTCCATCTTCAGCTTCAGACGTGCACCTGCCCCTCTGCCGCTTTACTTCCTCTCTTCCAGTAACAAATCATCGAGGAAGACGAAGCACGTGAAGCAAATGTGCAGCAGAGGACATTACATCTGATAAGCACGGAGGAAATGTTGAGACGCAGGGAGCTGAACCTGTAGCCAGCGCGCCGTTATTGCATCACCAGACAGCACATCAGCCAGTATGGCATCTACTCCCCATAGAATCTCCATTATCGTAATATCCCTGAGCTTAGCACCCCGTCCCAAAGGCCGACAGGGTCTCCATTTCACTACTCTAATAATGGAAAGTGCCCCAGAGCCTCGCCAGACCTTGAGGCTTAGCCTGCTTAGAGTTGGGCCATTAGGAATATTGTAAGAAAGTGTGATACATGAGCATATGTGTTATTAGTACGTGTGTGTGTTTGTGTACATAAACGACTTATTATGGGAATAATTCATTGGCAGTTAATGGGATTTCAGTAGGAGCTTGTGTTGTTGACAGTTTACTGTAGCCGCCTACCTCAGTATAAATTATTAAACGGCTGTGAAGTCCTATTAGTGGTTGTGACAATTGAACAGGCCAGACAAAGAGCTTGGATTCAGAGAGCGCACCCACACACACACACACACACACACACACACACACAAGACAGAAAACAGAAAAATACATGTTACTGTGAACTCTTTCTCATAATAACACAAAAACTGCAGCATGTTTTATTTAGTCTGGCCAAATCTGATTATTATTCAGGTTTAAAGAATTACTGGAGTGAAATGGGACAAAACAAGATGTAAAGAAAAGCAGCCTCACACACACACACACACACACACACACACTCACGTGAAAACACATGCAAACATATAACCAACAAGACCGAGGAAATGGCACTTTCCAAGTCGCCTTAATTTAATTTAGCAGTGTTTGCTTCGAGATGAGACAAGGTCATTTGCATTTCCTCCAGGAGTATTTTCTTATGCTGCTATTCAGCCCACCAGTCGAGCAGAGACACCCACAGGACAAGAGAAAAGCAGAATAAGGCTTAGGCTTAAATAAAAAACCCATTGTTTTGGTCTTTGAGTGCGAGTGTGTGTGTGTGTTGTGAACGCTCGAGGTCTCTACGTGTTTGTCTGTCTCATTATGCGCATACACAAGGTTACAGTGGCTGCCTGCTGGGTGTCGGTGTTTGTTGGTCGCTGTGTTTTACTATCTGTTCTCAGCTTTCCACATGAACATAGGCATCGCGGACAGAGCTATTAAAAGCCAAGGTGTGCTCTCAACCAAGCTGTCTGTCAGTCTGATTGGTTGGCTGTTTGAAATCGATGGAGCCTGGCCCACAGGCCAGCCACCTAAATCCATACAGACGGTTGGGAAAGATGAGATGGCAGTGGGAACGTAAGGCTGCCACACACACACATGCAGACACACACAAACCGTTACTCCTTGTTTAAATGGCTCCCCGCTGTTTAAGACCCCATCGATCAGTTAGTGAGCGTGTGGCATTTTGACTTAAACCGTGCATGGATAATGGGCTTGGCAGGCACCATACAGATAGTGGGACAGCAGCCCAAGGAACAGGCAGGGTGTGTGTGTGGGGGGGCTCATTAATCCAGGGGCGTGCCGTGACATTGCCAACAGGCTGCAGCTGGATCGAGGAGCATCTGGAACACCCCACCCAGCTTCCTCCATCACCGACCCACCCCTCTTTGGACTGACGGTCTGGCCTGGCCTGGTGTGGTGCACTTGACTGCCAAGGCAGATGGTACATTGGGTGGATACAGGCTGGGCATGAGATGTGCATGGGCAGTGATGTGGATGATGGAAGCACACAGACATGCTTTGGCTTGCACTGGGCACGCTGGTCATATTTACTTAGAGAGGGAGTGTAAAGTAGGATTCATGGTGGCACATTTCGGGTGGATTTATAGGGCTGGACACGGGGAGGCTTTGGAAATTGGGTAGCGTGTCCAGACTTTCTGCATAAACCTGGGATCAGACTCCACAATGTCGGCCTGAAAATGGCTTGATTCAATGGATGGAAATTTGCACAGGGCATAACAATGTGTCTTTAAATCCTTCAGAGAGTGTCATAGACAGGACGCCTCATGAGCCCCGTGGACTGACATGCTGCCTGTTTGTCTTCTTTCACATGATTACAATCTGCTGTGTGATGCCATTCCTGATCAGGTCGTGGCAGGTAGATGACATAATCCGACGTGGGGATCATCCTAAAAGAGATAAATGTTGTGCAGTCTTCTGAGCATACACAGATTTGGATACTAATCTTTCCACAGTGATTGAGGCGAGACTGTGTCATTTATTTCCCTATCCCCAGCCGACGACCACCATAGTGTCACAGAAAGTCCTGCACACTCCAAAGGATTTCAGTCTCCTCAGCGAGTGGAGATGACTTCTTGTGTTGTCCGACTGGCGTAGTTTGTCGTTGAGAACACCAGGTATTTGTACACTCCCACCATCGCGATATCCAATCCCGGTGTGTTCACCGATGTGGTCTGAGGCATCTTCTGGAAGTCCATCACCGTCTCCTTCATCTTGAGATGGCATCAGTCAGCAAAGTCTGTGATGACCCGCCTGTAACCCTGCACGTTTCCTTCTAACACACATCCAATGATGTATCATCAGAGAACTTCTGGAGGTGAAGTCACACCCTCTGTGCTGCAAATCACCACATCGGAGAAATAAACCAGAAGACATGTTTGTTGTTTCACACCTTCCATGTTAGTCAGTTGACTAATGTTTTTAAAGCGCCTGACTCAAGACGACCTTGAGAAAATGAAGGAGAACTCCATGTGACGTCCCCACGCTGTAAGTTACAACTGAACTTAGTTTGTTTGGCTCACAGAAAATAATCCAGCCGGGCGATTATTGGCAGGTCATTCACGTTGACCGGCTTTACAGATGGTTTTATGGTGATATTTAATTCACACATTCATCATGCTCTGCTGTCCCCGATCTCTGAGCGCAGGTCTGCATATTCAGTTTGTCTTTGCCGTTCAATCAATGATGCCGCTGACGGGATCTTTGCACCTCTGATGCATCAGTCGTGCGGCACCGCCGTGCAGAATTACAGCCTAAACACACACTTATTGGTGTCCAAACTCAGACATCAATAAACTAATCACACACACACCCGGTACAAGACAAACGCCACGTCAATGCACCGCGATCGCAAAATGTCAGTGCTAACGAATGTAAATGTATTCAGTGTAAACCTACACACACCAGTTGAACAGTCGGGAGGGCAGAGAGCGATGAGCAGATAGATGTCCCTCAACCAGATGGCTCACATTCAGCCCGACTATCATCCTCGGTGCTGCGGGATGTTTTCCTGCAGCTGACCTCTGACCTCTGAGTACTTCTCTTTTGGGATTGCGAGTATTATTTTGCCTTGATAATAGATTCATGCTGTCTTTCCTAATTATATCAATTTCTTTTTTTTCACCAGCGCATACACAATCTCAGCAACATCACCTCTCATTAGCCAAGATGGGCACCAAATTGAGCTGCTTAATTAGCCCAAAACGGAGAGAGAGAGAGGAAAATTGCTAATGACAGGCAACACAATCCACATTAAAACGGAGCATGCGCACAGTTATATCCGTGCGCGTCTAGCTGAAAGCGCTGATGAGCAGAATCTGGAGTTCATATGGCGGCATTCTTGTAAACACGCAAACGGCTTCACTCTAATTAACCCGCAAAAAATTAGACGGGAACAGGAGGCCGGAGGTTTGTGTGTGTGTGGGCGTGCTGTGAAAGGAGAAACCTTTATCGCCGTCTCATTGCTGGGACCTGAACTGAGGAAGGAGGACATCTGATAGGCTGACTGCTCGCCCCACAGCGAGCATCCTCTGAGCCCGGGCTGTATTGTATCAGCTCAGTGGGGGATTGTGGAGGAGAGACAGTGATGGTCTCATAGCTGCTTTTTAGTGCATGCTAATGGCTAATTAGGCATTTCATGACTAAAGCTGGATGGTTATTCTCATTACATGCTACTCAGTACTCCCAGAGTGACATTGTATTATGCTGAGGACTAAGAGAAGGCCTGCCTGAGTTTTCACCGTCTCAGTGTGAATTCTTTGTGTTCTGTGTATCAACTGTATTCGCTGGTTATTCATAGCTGCTGGGTTTAATGGTATGATAATAGCAACACCCCCCATCTCACTCTCCATAGATGTTTATTGGACTGTTCAAAGTCTTTCACTCTGACATGATAGAGGCCCTATAGATGCTTCTGTCAGCTTAAGTCCTCAGCCATGCTCTCGGTCATTAAAATGCTGTCTGTCAAACACCCTCCGAATTAGACACAGCACCATTAGATTTAAATGAGTGTGTGTATGTAAGAGATTGTGTGTGTGTGTGTGTGTGTGTGTGTGTGTGTGTGTGTGTGTGTGTGTGTGTGTGTGTGTGTGTGTGTATGTAAGAGATTGTGTGTGTGTGTGTGTGTGTGTGTGTGTGTGTGTGTGTGTGTGTGTGTGTGTTTGTTAGAGATTGTGTGTGTGTGTGTGTGTGTGTGTGTGTGTGTGTGTGTGTGTGTGTGAAGGAAGGGTGGGTGCTGTTGCTTAGTGATAAAGCTGTTAATAGAGTAGCCACCGAAGATGTTAACCAGTCTTTGTGCAGCGTGATGAACGCCACAGTTATCATGATAATTTGACACAAGGAAACCAGCATGTGTGTGTGTGTGTGTCTGCGCGTGTGTGTGTAGAAGGTCACAAGGGCCTGTAATAATAGAAATTGTGCATCGTTCTTAAAATGAAGGGGTTCTCCACGCACACCATGAGATGCTTTGGGGATGAGGGAATGTTTGTACACAGAGAAGGGGATAAGTGTTGAGTTCAGGGCCTTAATAACAAGGGAATACGCCTTGTTATTAAAGCATGACCAGTCAGTTTTGCACCTGGCTTTGTCCAATGTCTATTCTTCCTCCCACAGACAGTGTTGACAACCGAGTGGCTGTGCTTCTCCCCCAAAAAGCAGAATATATAAAAGCTGGAGACTGTGGAGTGGAGATTAAGCTTGAAAATCAGAGATAGACATATCCTTGGACATATTATGTATTGACCACATTTTAAATGTATCCCAGATAGTGCTTACATGAGTGTCTCCACGTAGCTTGCTGAAAATCAAGTGCCCTGTGCTGTGTGTACACTCATACAACACATACTGTACCAGCTCCCGGTGGAGATAACAGCTCTATTTACGCTGGCCCGCTTGCCTCGCCATTCTCTGGTGATAACACTTAATAGTTGCTCACTAGTGTGCGAGCACCTCACAGCGTCAGTTGAGTGGCCGGCAGCCCGGCGGAAATCTGCACTCAACCACAAAAATACAAAAGTACAATTTTTGGCCCCACAGCTGAAACCAAACCCACGCTCGGAAGATCGGTCGGATTCATATCTGACATGTTGAGTACTGGAGTTGGAGAGCTGAACATGATATTCTGCAGCCCCGGCTGATGTGTTTGATTTGTAGTGTTACACCTGGTGACTTCCCTTCCCTGCTAAGCCCCCCCCCACCACCACCACCACCCACTTGGTTCACCTCTTAGACCCCACATCGCAGGGCGATGATGAGTTCCTCTCCGCCTCTTGACAAATTGCTTAGCGGGGCCGGCATGAACAAGAGATGTGAACTACAAAGATTGGATTCCTTCCCCCCCGCACTAGGTATGCTTGCAAGCGCATTTTAGCGTTTTAGATTTTTATTCTCGAAGGGTGAAAACACAATAAAGACTAGAGCAAACTGAATGAATGATGACGAGGCCTACGAGACAGGAACCGGAGCAGCAACGTAGGACAACAAGGTTTAAGGTGACTTAAGAACATCTTGTCACACTTTCACTGCCGTTACTCTCTCCAATCCTCCCAACAGTGAGTCCTCTCCACCTATCGGCATGTTGTGATTGCTGTCACTGAAGGACAATCAACATGTCGGTGTGTTTAGGTGTGTAGGCGAGGGAGGTGGTGTTCAAATTGAGTTTTGAAACCAGCGAGGTGCAGCTGATCACGGAGCTGTGGCGTTTGCAATTATCCTGGATGTAAACCCGCGTGTGTGTGTGTGTGTGTGTGTGTGTGTGTGTGTGTGCGTGCGTGTTGACATGCAATTGCGTAAATGATTCATGATGCCATTAAGATCCGCGAAACACTCGAGAAGAATACTGAATCCGTAAAAGGTGTTTCAATTTTCATAACAACACAGCAGCAAACTTCAAATATGCAGCCCATAAATAATCATTCTCCTCTTTTAAGTTGCCACCGCGCTTTCCTTCGCGTCTTTCAGCCTGTCACTTTTTCCATGATAGATGTTCAGAGGGCGAAACAATAAGTATGTGTGATTAAAACCCCGGAGTCGAGCTTGAATGAGCAGAGGTCAACCTTTGACCCTGACCACTGACACCCTGCATGTGTGTGTGTGTGTGACAGGGAGGACAAAGCATTAAATAAAGGAGAGTGAGGCATACCTTTGTCACAAAGATTCGTTGCCAAGAAAGGGCAAATGTCGCACAGACCCACACAGGCTAGTGTGTGTGTGTGTGTGTGTGTGTGTGTGTGTGTGAGGGACACATCCACCACCGCTTCCACGAAGGCTGCTGTAACCAAGGAAATGCTTTCACCGCATTAGCACTCCCCTCCCCTGGGGTCTCGATGGTCGTCTTGATTACCTCCCTGGCCATCCTTGTTACCTTAGCCTTCATTTACAGATCTGAAAGCATGTGATCGATTGAAGCAGAGACGGAAGCCATTTATCTGCATAGAGAGGCTGGAGGTAGATTTCTAATTGTCTCCTTAGATTAAAGAGAAGACGTGTGATTAAAGGGCAGGGTGAGTCCTCTTGCTCCGTGCAAGAAGCTTCAGACATACGGTGAGGTTGAGATGAAGCGCTAATTATTCCATTAGAGGTTGATGCGTTCGTGTATTTATGGGTGGCACGGTTAGCACTCACAGCAAGAAGGCCCTGTTGTGGAGTTTGCATGTTATCTCCTCGACAGTCCGAAGACATGCACTTAACAGGTTAATCGTGACTCTAAATTTCCCGTAGATGTGAGTGTGAATGGTTGTTTGTCTTTCTGTGTCAGCCCTGTGAAGACCGGGCGACTTGTCCAGCGCGTACGCCGCCTCTCGCCCAATGCCAACTGGGACGGGCGCCAGCTCCCCGTGACCCTGATGAGGCTAAGTGGTTACAGATAATGGATGGACGTGTTATTTGTAGGCGTATGTGCGTAGTTGATTGCGAAGTTCATTAAAGATGTTAGAGAATTAAGAGCTTAGGTGCGTCTGGAAGCTCACCTGTTAAGAGGACATACCACATATAAAAGCCGAGTCCTTAACGTAGCAGCCCAGCTGATTCTAGCCTTTGTCTTCATCATCTGTCTTTCTTGTCTCTATATCTAAACAAAGCATGTCAAAGAGTTTTAAAACGAACACAGAGTCTTGGATTGTGTGAATCGATGTATTATATCGATGTATGTATTATAGATTATGTAAAATGAAATGTCTCAAACTGGAAAAAAATCGGGAGTAGTAAAGATGGTAATTTATAGTTATAGGTTTCTTATTTATAAACCACTGAGGACAAAGGCTGAGTAGGTGTGTAGAAAAGTCATTGCCATAATAGTTTAGTTTCCCTCTACCTGTTTTTATGTGCATTCTCAATTTGCTCCTAAAAAACCTAAAAAAAAGAACTCATAAAAGTTGAAAAAGATCTCAAAATATGGCAGAAAAGTTTTTTTACACTTGGTGTATCAATAAAAAGAAATGATACAAGAACACTGGATCTCTGTGGGAATGATGAGGACATTGTAACATTCCTCCAAATTAATTTTTTAGATCTGACTGACGCTCATTTAATCACGCCCGGTTCTTCTGCAGTGGCACCCACAACCAGCTGTGTATCTCACAGAATCAACGCCGAATAATGACCTGATAATACAGGATGCTTTTTCCTTTTTGTTAAAATTGTGGACGTCTTATTTCGTATGGACATTTCCAGTATTTTGAAAAGATGTGCGACACATCCTTGCACCAGACTGTCCCATATGTGGTACATGCAGTGTTTACAAGCAAGGTGGCATATGAATAAGCGTTAAGCCATGAACACACAGGAACAGAGTGAGCCGTGTTCGCTTCTTCTTCGCCAGGTTTCTGTGCAAAAACATCCATAAAATGCACGCTAGATAATTCTGCACTCAGATGAGCAAACATCGAGGTTTGCCTTTTGGGACTGAATATTTTCCAGCCATTACTTTTAGGATTTATTCTGTTTGTGGCACAACAACTTCTTGTGTAGACTTCCACAATGAGCTCGCCCTGCTTTGCTTGTGTAAATCTGTCACGACAACATCACTTGGAAAACAATCTAAAGTGGAGGTTTAGAGAAGATTTAAGATTTGCAATAGGTAAATATGAACTGTGCATAACTGTGATAGTCCGAAGCGATCCTTCATCCAACTTTTAAAACAACAGAGAGAGAAAGAGAGAGAGCAGAGGAGGACAGAGAAGACTAATGAAAAGATAAAGAAAGAAAAAGCAGAGCCAGAAGGAATGAGGCCCATCTTATCGAAAAGGTTCATCTGTGGCAGGATGCTCTGGTGTTCCATGTCTTGTAATGAACGTGATCCCAGAGATGGGCTGCTGATCAAACGATCAACCGAGAGGGGACGCAGCCGCCACAACTGACACACACCCTACCCCTCCAAAAAAAAAGAAACATTTGTAGGGGAATTAAGACAAAAAGCCTCCCCTTTGTTCTCCTTCCCTCGGGGGTCCTGTGGATTTTTACACTTCTGTACAATGCAACTGAGAAATGTGATAAAACACACACACACACAAATACACATATCTGAAAAGCATGGTCTGTTTACTCTGCTGGAAATCCACAACAAACAATGACACTCTACTCCTAATAAGATGCATTCAAGCAAGGATGAGATTAGCGGCGGAGTACTGACACACACACACACACACACACACACACACACACACACACACACACACACACACACACACACACACACACACACACAAAACACACACACACAGACACAAAGCTGTTAAGATCCCTCGGCACTTTTACAGACTTCTGTTGGAATGTGTCTGAGCGAGACCATCCAATCTTCTTTAATACCCTCGTCCTCTTCGTCCGCCGCGTGCGACTGAAATAAAGTTTGTGTAGTCGAAAGCCGTTTAGAGAATTGTTAAGATACGTTCTCCTCTTGGTCTACAAGACACAGAAAAATAATCACCTGCACTAGACCCACGATTCTCAAACTGGGGGATTGGAGTCCACGAAAAAATAAGCAATAAATTAGTAAAGTTATGGCGTATCATTTAAAAAGTGCATCACTATGAATGGAAACCACTACGTCTGAGCCAATAACGCTCGCTTGCATGAGGTTCAGGATATGAAAACTCCTGAAATGATTCTGACGCATCACCATCAATGCTGTGATAGACGTATTCCTCATATACAGTAGGAGGCCCGTCTGGTCTGGATCACCTGCTGTGCCCCGTCTCTACCTCAACCTCATTCCCATTCCCTAACAAACACACATACATACACAGCCACGGCTGCTCCAGGTCCCCCACATGGTAGGCTGTTGAGGTGAAGGCTGGAGGTAATGGTTTCCATTTTTCCTTAATGCCAGTAGGTCGGGGAGCGATGGCAGGGCAGAGCTTCATTACAGCAGCCCAGCAGGGCCCCATGTCTCCTGTAGGGATTCATTACGTCGCCCTCATCCCTCCTCCTCTGCCACACACAACCCAGCTACACCCACCACTCATCATAGAGGTTTCTATATATCGTTAGATAATGATCCTCTGGGTTTGTCCCGTAGCGGGAGGACCCCCCTGGAAGCTGCAACATCCAGACACGACCTCAGCTGCATTTTTCACCACTCGTGTTTCCATGTGCTATTATCCAAATCTAACTTGTTTTCCTCAAGAAAACACGACTAAGCACGTTATATTTTAAAGCATTTGCAAACTGCCAGGCTTGGAAATTCCACTCAGCAAGTCTGTGCACCGTCTACAGCCAATATCCGATTATACTTTCCACCGTAGAGCAGCCACAGTTCATTTTCCACAGCAGGTGCACTACCTGCTAAACTCATTCAGACAAAGGAAAAAGAAGTGCTTAGGTGGTTCTACAAACATAGATATTTTAAACTTTTAGAGTGATCTGTTGGCAGAAATGGAAATATAATATACATAACTATGTTTTCAGTGAGGTATGATCACCTTAAAAAATGAAAAGTTTTTATTAGAATTAGCCTTTTATATCTTCATGTGCCAAAGTTTGAGAAGTTAAATGTAGACATACTTATTTAGCGGGTATCTTTTCAAGCTTTATTTTCGATAGAGATAGCTGAAGAGACGGGGAATGACATGCGGGAAAGAGCTGCAGGTCGGATTCAAACCCTGGGCTTCTACGTACATAGAAGTCCAAGCGGCTGCTCTACCAACTGAGCTAAACACCACTCCACTAAATGGAAATTTCTGATGAGGAACTAAAAGTGATGCCAAATTTAACATGATGATGACCTTTTTTGTCACATGACGGCCACCATAGCTTCTCCTTGAGTTCAATGCAGTCTACTTTTCGCGGACTCTGTTTCGCGTTTTTTTTTGTGTGTAATTTTGCATGCTTTTTTTTTACAGCATACAGCGTGCATTGTGTTCTGCGTCCTACTAAATTGGCTAAGGGAGTACTGTACAAAATGCGTGTATAAAGGTGTATAAAGGTGTGTGGTTAGGGGTTTTACGTCCTTAAAACATGTATAATAATTGTAAAACTTACATCGCAGATTTTGCTTATTGCAGGTTATTTTTAGAACGTATCCCCCGCGATAAACGGGGGACCACTGTACCTCCAAATCTCGATCCTTTAAAGTAATTTTGTAAAAAAAAATCCAAAAACATCTGGTCTACTGTCTTTGACTCAGTACAGTACATTGTACCCTTTCTTCCCCACTTCAACACCTCCAGCAGAGAAAATCCACACAGAAACACACAGGTGGAGATGAAGAATCATTACCAGGAACATTCATTTGTTATTTTCATACGTTCTGTGTGCACACACGAGCAACATGAAGAGACACATAAGCAACACACACACACACGCACACATACAAACTGATTAATGGTAGCTCGTATATAGTTACTGCGCCCAGGTGCACAGCTCCTGGTCTTCTTTTGTCTACAGCAGCCTTGTGCACACCACGTTCATACTGATCCACTTTCTCTGTTTCCTCTGCTTCATAAACAACACGCTGTCACGGCGACGCATTTATAAACCGTCTATGGATGCGAAATTAATTTACACAACAAAGGTGAATTCCTGTAGCAGGCTTTTTTTTTTTCCTCTCCTCTCTTCACACTTGAGTTCCAGGGTTGTCTATATGCTGAGAGAGTTTTGTAACCCCCAGGACGTGAAGAAACCCATTCAAAACACATTCTGCAATTTGAAAAATGTGTGCCAGTCAATTGGAAAATAAGTGCCCTGTTTTTAGTCCACCTCATGAATTCATGCATTTTGCACTTTTCATTATACCTGTGGTGTTCTAGGGGAGGTTATGAGTTCTCTATTATACTCTATCAAACAGCTAGCGTGGTTACTTTATGCATGTATACATGTATATTTATTCAGTGAGATCCACTGCGTCTTGTTTTCATGCATGTTTTAGCAGAGGCCAGTTTAGAAAGGCAGAGGTTTAAATTAGGGGGAACCATTTGTCAAAGGAAAATAGTGCTGTTTCTCCATGGTAATAAAATGTACATTATTATTATTAATAACTACATTTTTAATTCAGTGTGTCAGCCAAACAAACACCTTTAAATATTCTATTATTACATAATATCAATAAATAGGTTACAGCTAAATAACAGCCGACATTAGCTGTAGTTGTTTGTACTGTCTCTGGAATTTGTGACTATTTGTAGTTGTTTTTGCGTTATTTTGTGTCCAACTTGTGTCTCTTTGTCGTCGTTTTCTGTCTCTTTGTGATCTTTTTGCGTCTCTTTGTTGTCATGTTGTGTCTTTGTTGCTATTTTATGTCTTTTTATCGTTGCTTTGTACCTTTTTGTTGTCATTTTCTGTCTCTTTGTGGCCATTTTTGTGGACATGTAACACCTCTTTGTAGTTGTTTTCTTCAATTTCCGTATGTTTCTAGCCAATTGTTGTATCTTTTTTGTAGTTTTCTCTTTTTGTGGTCGTTTTATGCCTCTGTTGTCTGTTTGCAGTTGCTTTGTGTCTCTTAGTAGTTGCTTGTTTGACTTTTAAACGAATATTAACCCCTTTCCCTTCATACGGAGCCTCCTGTCCCTGTAGCCAAGGGTCAACTAAAGTTGAACCCCCTTCCTCATTTAGTAGCTTTCACATGCTTTGCATAATACATACAGGACATGAACCTGAGGTTTATATCATATTCGTTGTGTCATGTTCGACTCTACCTTTCTCCCGACTGACACTGTATGGCACACACATGTGAACTGTGATGCCACGGCACAGCTGGATATACAATGCACATACCGGTGTCACCGGGCTGTTCTGACTTTTGAGGCTGACATGAGGGAGCTACTGAACCCAGGAGACGTCTAGCTTAAGGGTTTAGCCTCAGGGCCAAAGGCTGTCAACACAATCATGAGGGTGAATTTCAGACAAAGCCTTACACACACACACACACACACACACACACACACACACACACACACACACACACACACACACACACACACACACACACACACACACACACACACAGGGACAGACCTTCACGTTTCATCAGATAAACCATCTTTTCCTCATTGACTGTTTCCTCACGTGACGCACGTCAACAGTGCAATCTGTCACAGCTGATTGATATCTTTAATCCACTTTCTTTCTTGTATCATTATTGTTTATTTTCTCATTCATATACACGAGGTAGTCTGCGTCCCGTACTAATCCAATCTGCGAGGCTGGGTGGATGGATCGAAAGACTAGATTATTTTCGGTTAGCTCGTACACTGACACAACCCCATTGTGGCGCTGCGGGTTGCCTCATAAGGGATGGGGAAGTCAAGGACAAGCAATTTGTAGGAGGTGTAAATATAAAATAGATGGCGATATGGAAATGGAAGTAATTAAGATGATAGATTGGATGCACCGTGTGAGATTCATGTGTCATCGCCGCAGTGCTCCCAGGATGAGGATTCACAGTCATAAGCGTGAGTTCAGATGGCTCAGCATGCGCCGGGTGCTGAGAGACACACACTTGAAGTGGTCTTTGTTTGGAGGCGGCGAAAATAAGTGTCCAACTCGCTGCGTGCTGTGTTGTGCATCTTTGTGTGTATCCTTCATGTTGCTTTCATTTTCTCTGCTAATAATTAATTAGTGACTTAAGGCATCCTCTTGTTAAAACATTTTGCATTAATATGTCTTGCTCTCTGTTCTGCAGGGACAATAATATTATACACCTAACCTAAAGTGGTTCTTCAGGGTTATTGGTTCTCTAAAGAAAGAGTTGTTACAAAGACTTCACTTAAAGAAATAGTAATTAGTACTCCAAAGAACCTTTTAAAAGATTATTAGACATAAAATGCTGCAATTGTGACTTAAAGAACTGTTTTTGCATTTAGTTTCCCAAAGCGAATAAAAGGTTCTCCAGAGAACTCGATGTGCTCATGAGCACCTATCAAGAACCGTTTTCTTCTTCAAATGTACACCCTTAAAAACAAAGAGTTGAAACCCAAAGTAGTTCTCCATGGTGATATCATAGGGGTGTTAAGACTGGTACTCCACAAAAGCTTGGACTCAAAAAGCACGACTAGAAAACAGTTCAGGGTTGAAACGCAATCCGTTTACTGGTCAGAAGGAAGGTTTGCTACACGGTAATCATATCAAACAGGAAAATCCGATCACAGGTAAACTCACAGGGCTGGGACGTAAGGCAGTGGGGTACAAAACGAACTGGCGCAGAGAGGAGGAGAAACATATGAAGGTAGATTAGTGCCATATATCTGAAGAAGAGCAGACTATGATTTGCACTTGTAAAACCCGTAATTCGCAACTTGTGAATGCGCATCTCGCAACTTGTGAACGTGCATCTCAGAGTTTGAAAGTGTAACTTCAGATCCACACATTTAAACCATGTTACTTACACGTTGTTGAACACTTCTCTCCATGTTCTCATGGCGCCGTGTCGTAGACCAAAAGTCATGGCCAGCCACCCACCACCACCACTGAGCTGTTTACTGACCAGTAGCTCTCACTTCATTGGTTATGAAGAGTTTTGAGCGACTGATAAAAAAATCTCTGATGGACGAAGTACAGGAGCTGCTTGACCCGATGCAATTTGCTTATCGGCCAACTAGAGGAGTGGAGGATGCTACCACTACTCTTTTTAATTTTCTTTACAAGCATCTTGAGGGTAAGAAAACCCATGCTAGACTTTTATTCGCAGACTTCTCCTCAGCTTTTAATACAATTCAGCCACTCATCTTATACCGCAAATTAGTGTCCCTTTTTAGTCTTGATATTAGAATGGTAAAATGGCTTACTGACTTTTTAATAGGTAGGCCTCAGTCAGTTAGGGTTAATAATGTCTTATCCCAAAAGAAAATGACTTCTACAGGTTCTCCACAGGGGTGTGTCCTGTCCCCTTTATTGTTTATTTTATATACAAATGACTGTAGGAGTCAACACACTGACAGGCATTTCTTAAAATTTGCTGACGACACAGTCCTAGTCAGTTTACTCCATGATGGAGAGGTTGACCACGGGCCAGTTACGACTGACTTTGTGGAGTGGTGTGACAGCCATTACCTCAAGTTAAATGTACAAAAAACTAAGGACATGGTCATTGATTTTAGGAAAACTCCACATACAGCCTACCCAACCATCATCAAGGGTACAGCAGTGGAGATGGTGGATTCTTATAAATATTTGGGGACAATAATTGATAAAAACTTGACACATGACCTGAATACTTCTGCAATCTGTAAAAAGGGCCGACAGAGATTATACTTTCTGCGCAGACTAAAATCTTTTAATGTTGATAAGACCTTGATGGTTTTGTTTTATAGATCTTTTATTGAGTCAGTTTTAACTTTTTGCTTGATCTCATTTTATGGTAACCTGTCGGTTAAAAACAAAAATTGCCTGTTTAAAATTGTGAAAGATGCAAACAAGATCATTGGCATGCAGCAGCTCTGTCTCTCAGAGATCTTTGACAGACGAGTCCTGCAGAAGGCTCGGTCCATCCTGTCTAGCCCTGATCACCCATTGGTGCAGGAATTCATTTCTCTGCCGTCTGGACGGAGATACAGGCTACCTAGGGCACGAACAAACAGGTACAAATTCTCTTTTGTTCCTCGTGCAATCAATGCAATTAATTTGCACAACTCTTAATTTGCACTGTTTTTCTGGTATTTGTCTGTTTATTTTTTATCTTTTATAGACTTTTTGCCTTCTGTTACTTATATTCTAACTTCATTTAGGATTGTTTATCAAGTTTTTGGTTGCTTTACTTTGCTTCATTGTTTTATGTCACTGTTTGTCTATTTATCTTATGTTGTGTATGTTGCATTGCCACTGCAAATCAAATTTCCCCCTGGAGGGACAATAAAGCTCTGAACTGAACTGAACTGAACTATTAAGTCCATTTTAAGATTTTCCACAAGATTTACCCTACAAATGTTAATATTTCAAAATATACTGACATAGACCTAGATTTACATTGCTCTTTTTGTAATAAGGAAGATGAAACACTTGTACATTTATTTTTTGAGTGCGATACTGTTAAGAAATTTCTAATAGACCTTAGTTTTCACCTTTTTGCACAACAGGGCCATTATGTCTTCACTCTCAAAGACATCTTCTTTTATTATGAGAACTCTACAGATTCATCATTTGAATTTTTAGTTAACTTTTATGTTCTACAAGCCAAATTTTTCATTCATAAACAGAAATGGCAAAAGAATCAACCTCTCTTTGATATTTTTATTTTAGAAATTTTCTCTCTTCTCAAATCTCTTAAACTTGTACATAATAAGAAAAACACAAAGCTTCTAAATGTTCTTTAAGATATATTCCTCTTGTATGTCTATGTATGTTTTTTATCTCTTGTTTTTTATTTATTTTTTATTTTACTGACTTTATCTTGATGTAATGATCAGCAATTTCTGTTCTACCTGTCACGTGTCATTGTAATACTCTGTCTTATTGCAATAATAAAAAAATAAAAAAATAAAAACTGAGCCGTTTATTGATATATTATCCAATAACCACACTGCCACCTCTTGGACAAGAGTGGTAAAACAGGCATTCCTGGTCTCTGCGCGCAAATCGTTTCCTTCAAATCCATCCGAGAGAATCGTGCCAAAATTCACGTGAGAAGGATGACGCAACTGAGCGAGCAAATAGGAACCTGCGCATGCAAATCATGTTGTGCAGCTTTGCAGATCTGAAGTTACAAGTGCAAATTCGAAGACGCGCTTTCACAAGTTGTGAAATATGCTTGCAGTTTGCTTTTTGCAGATGTGTGGATCTGAAGTTACACTTACAAACTCTGAGATGCGCGTTCACAAGTTGCGAGATGCGCATTCACAAGTTGCGAATTAGGGGTTTTACAAGTGCAAATCATAGTCTGCTCTTCTTCAGATATATGGCACTAATCTACCTTCATAGAAACACAGACTAAATACACGAGAGAGGGGAGTGGTAACAAGACACAGGTGAATCTAATGAGGGCGGGGCAGACAATCAAAAACTGGAGGGGAAACACACAGGGGCAGGAAGTGAGGCGGTCTGAAACGAGAGGAAGGGTAAGTTTCACAATAAAACAGAAATCATAAAGTTTCACAATAAAACAGAAAACAAAACACATGACCTTAAGAGGATTGACGAGATGTGTCAAGGGGAACCTTTTTAGATCAACTTCTTGGTTCTTTATAGAACCAGAAGCTGCTTGATTTAAAGAATCGGTACTCCAAAGAACCTTTTTAAAAAAGTATTAAACATAAACCAGAATCCGGCAATTGTTAGTTAATCATTACACAAAAGTCTGTTAAAAGGTGTTTAAACTGGCCCTTTGTTGTTATTTTAAAAAAATCAAATCCAGTTTACAGTGCTACAAAGGTAACTTAAAGAACCATACTGAACAATCAGTACTACAAAGAACCTTTAAAAGGATAAAGAGGGTCTTCAAAGTGCATCATAGGACTCATTAGGAAACCAGTTTTTATTAGTATAAATACAGGGAATGGGGAAACAAATTTAACAGATGTTAATGTTAAATTATTCATTTGTAATCTCTTTACAGTACCATCTTTATTGCTTTATCATAACAATAATTGTTGTCTTATCTTCAGTACTCTGTATCTGCTGTGTCCTTATCCTTATCATTGTCTTTTTTTTTTTGCTGCAGTGCCACACAAAGAATCACTAAAGCTTCACTTCATCATCTGATAAAATCTCCGCAATGCAAAAAGCTTGTACCAGTCAAAATCATTACGAGACTAAACAAAACATTTACAAGCCTTTAATGCACTCCGGGCTGGGGAACTTTAACCACCTATGCAGTCTTCTGTGTGAGCGTCTGTCGAGCAGACTAAATGACTCCGTGATAAACAGACCTATTACTAAGCTCTGATTGACCAGTCCACAGGCACGGCTGCTCTAAAGATAGCAGAAGCTATTTTATTGGCCCGCTAATCTCTCCTAACTCCCTGTATTTTATTTCCTCTTTTCTTTCTCTCTTTTCTCTCTGTTATCTCTTTTTGTACAGTCCTCAAGGTCAACAGGTTTTTGCCTCATTGACAGTAGTGGAGCTTTTTCCAACTGAAAATGGTTTGATGTTCTCTTTAATGAGACGCTTTCAAATGGACTCCACCAGCCGGCTTTGCAGATATTCTGACCATGCCTGCTAAAAAGCAGTAATAGTTTACTTAAGCACTGCTACTTAAAAGAAATATGATGCAAGTCCATGTAAAAATGTTCCAATTTATGCACCTGAAACTCTCACTGGGAAATCATCCTTTCATTTCCTCGTCTCTTGGTCCTCTATCATTCTTCTTTGGCACAAAGACCTTAGAAGACCCTGAACTTATTAAGCAATCACTGAGCTACTAACCAAAGTACTTTGCTGAATCTTTTCCTCTCTCCTCATTGCCCCTTCCCCTCTCTTCCTTAATCTTTTTCAGAAACATTTATTCGGGAGTCGTGTTTTAGTTGCTGCTGCGCACGTGAGCACCTTAAGCCAAATGTTTCGAGAAATGTAGGTAGTCGGAGTAGCGTCATTAGCATAATTTCCCAGAGGCGCACTGAGCTTAATTATCAACATGGTTGTGTGCAGACTAGAGCACAGCTCATCACATTAGGATGGAGTCCCTGCTGTTTATGCCCACGCTCTGCCGGGTCCCAGCTGACTACCTGAAGATTCATTGCTGCCACAGCTCAACTCTCGATAACTTGGAAACTTTCATCCTCTGCATGACGATTCCTCACCTTGAGCACACAAGAGGGGCTGGAATAATGGAGCAAACTCGATGCACATTTAGATACGTAACACCGAAGACACTGGCGGACCATCTGTTATAGTCTATATGCGTGTTGTTTCAACTCATTTTCTCCTAAAGATAGGTTTTCATGCACGGCAATCTGTTGTGTGCTGTTCTCAGGGACGCTCACTCGTTTCTCTTCTTCATCTTTATCTGCGGTATCTACCTAATGCGCGGGCACGTCCATGTTTTGGACGTCCCTCCGCTTCCTTCTCCATGTTGCTAGGAGTCGAGGTCGAGGACAAAGTGTGTGAAAAACAGGCATTATCCATCCTCATCTCCTTGCCCGTAGATAGAAGCGGAAATAGAAATACTGCTTGTATGCAGCTTGTGAAAAGGCAATTTCCTTGAGACACGCCAGCGTTCTGCACAGAACAAAAGCTTGTTCTGCTTTATTATTGGACACACACACACACTCGTGTTTACAGGAGTCTAAACTGCCCTTGAGCCAGGCACGCATCAAGACAGTCATGTATGTGTGCCAAGCGCCTATGCATAATTGCATGTGCCTGTATATAAGTGAGTGTATGTGGGTCACACCCTGTGTGTGTACCGCCCCGGGCTGTTGCTGTGAATCAGCAGCTCATTTACATCAACTTGCCTGATCACATCTGGGTTATTATTATCTACATGGGACTAGACAGGGATCAGCTCACCTGTTCTATTCATGGAAAACGCTTATGCTTATGGAAAAAGGGGGAGACGAGACGACAGAGAATGCGGCAGGCTAAGACGCTGCAGTAAGAACAGCAGTTCTGATGTATAGCTTTGGGCCTGCATCTGTAATTAAGCAACATTTTTTTTCCCAGCATATGTTTCCTGTCACTGCGTTTCATCAATGACAAACATGGCTGACAACACAAACAAAAGAGCGCTGCGTCGGCAAATCAAGATTTATTAGTCGTTTCGTATTCGCCTTCAACTTTACCTAGAAGACGGCGGCAGACATTATCCGTGGCATAGAAGAAAAATATGTGTTTCTTCTCCTTACCACCACCGGCTTGCGCGTTGATGTCTTTTCTATGCGAGGTAATGTGACATCAAACAAGTTAGCGGTAGTGTGAGGCCACAGTGTAATATGTGTGCTCTTTCATGTGTCTTTGAAGTGAATAGTAGCAGCAGATAATGTCCCCTGTTTGGACAGAAGCCAGATAAGAAGTTTCTCTCAGGAGGGAGAATAAGCCGTGGGTGTTGGTGACATGGAGGCTATAAGTGATACCCAAAGGCCCGGCGCGGCTCTTGTTCTTTACATTCTTTTTTTTTTTTTTTTGTATTTACACGTATGAATGCCCTCATCCCGGTGGAGCTGGTGGTCTCCACCTGACTGACTGTCTCGCTTGTAGGTCAGAGAAGATAAGCAGGACATTAGTCTATTCTAATATATTCCAGCTCCCTCTTGCTGGCTGCAGGGTTTGAATGTATATTGTTTAACCTGTCCTGTCTTATTTTTCAATGTCAGTGCCGGCTTCTCATTATGAAACACTTTAAAGTGCCTGTCCTCGCTCACAAAGGCAGCATGCCGGTGCATTAGGCTGCTGTTTAACTGGAAATCTTCTCTAAAGGTTGAACAGTACCGAAATCAGTTCAAGGCTTCTGATGGGCGGCTCTCAATCAGGGTTGAGGTGACAACAATCAGTGCAGTTTGTATATTTTTTTTATGTAACTGTTTGCCAGAGGTAGAAAACAGACAAAGAGCTGCATCTACAGTTGGGGAGCCACCCATTTTCTTAATAAGTTTAATTCATTGCTAACAGAGTTATGACAGTCAGCACATGTTGGAAATAGAGTTTGATACAAAGCAGCGGTCTTGCCATTGTAGCATTGAATTTTTTTATTTGTAATATCTTGGGAAGAATACAATCGAGGAGATACAAGGTGAATGAATGTCTGTATATTGGATTTCTGACAAGAGTATATTTCAGATTTCCACAAGTGGGCGTTTGCATTGAAATATGTCATGAGCACTCCTCTGATTTGTGTGTTTCTGGGTCTGTGTAATACACTAAGCCTGTGTAAAAGGTCAGTGATGAAATTGATTCAGTGTCACGCTTGGACGCCGGGTTATCACACACCATCCTGCCCCGCAGACCCATTCCATCTCTTTCTATCGCCCTGCGCCGCTGTGAACCTGTTTGACTGTCTCTGGGAGCAGCTTTCCATTTCTCGCTACGCCGCCGAGAAAGAGATTCAAGGTTAATTCAGTTCATTTAGTTGTTTAAAGCTGCACAGTGTCTCTGTATGCTAGTACAATGCTCTGATTTAATTTCAGATCTCTCCTCTACTACCGGGAATGCGCACACACACACACACTGTACACAAAAAGAGGGAAGGGAGCACATAAAAGTATTTGCTATTCATCAGCACTCATAAAGGCCTCGGCAGCCCTTGCAGCTACCTGTGAAAACAGGCTGTAGCTGATGAACAATGAAATCTAGCAGCTCTCTGGCTTCTGGCTGATTTGCATTTCCAAATCAATATTTTACTCCCTCGGTTGGGCGTCTGTGCAGACTTCAAAGCTGCTTAAGTGTGCATTCAAACAAGTTGCCTGTAATGAGAAATGCAGCGAGTAATCCGCGTACGTTTTTCAGATTAACAGACTGTAAGTGTGTTGAAGACAACACCGTGAAGTGGTCAGAGCTGCCACTTTCCTGTGAATGAACACACACACACTGAAAGATCACGACCACCCCTCTTCTTTTGCCAACTAACTGGAGCTCTCCATTATTCACCGTCTCATCATCTCTCAGTCATTATGACAGCCTCTTGTACTGAGCGGCACTCATCTGATCAGCCTGACACACTCACCTCTTCACTTTTATTCAGCTCTATGGAAAAACAAACAGCTCTGTCCAATGCTAGACTTCCCTCCCTGCCTTGAGCTCTTACAAATGCAGACCATTGATTTGGGGGTTGGGAGGTTAGGAAACTGTCTGCTACTTGGGTCTATTAGGAGGTAAATGATGGAAGCTCGTGTAGCTTTTTACTGCCTGGTGGCTAAAGTGGACACGGCTCTTTTAAAACCCCTGTGAGGGACTGTATGAAAGTTATTGGAGAGTGGGGAAGGAAACTTATATTCCACTTTGTAAAAAGCAAGAGCAGCATCCCTAAATCTAAAAGAATACAGCATATTACCAGGATTATTGGATATTGCAGCCACTCGTTCGCACAAAGAGCTGCTAGAAAATCAGTTATTGCGGCCACAGAATGAGATCAGATGCTTCATATGTATGGAATCAGATATCCGATACCCCTCGAATTGATTACATGACGCCATGTCAAAACAAAAGCCATCTTTGTGGTCGAACTATTTGATTTTTCCTCATAAAGAAAAAGGAACATAGGAGCTTATGAGCCTCTTTCGTCATTCATAACAACAATACTAAGGTGTTGTTGTGTTTATTCAGATTACCACCCGCTGACTAACTCTTGCACAGTCACCCCTTTATTATCTTAACCAACAACGCAGGTTAAGTGTTAAGGAGTCCATATGCACACTGCTCTCCTGGCTGCACAAGTAATGAACCCTTTTTCGGTTTCGGTCTCCCTCATGGCATCTTGGTGTCATGTCGGCGTCTGTCATCGCGCTACCCATTCCTCATAGGATTAGACTACCGGGCCATGTAAGACGCTGTCGAAATTAATCTTGTCCAGTCTGCAGTGGAAGCTGGAACGCTGTTTCGCTTTTTCACCGTCTTAATTGGAGGTTTGTCACAAAATACGCATCACAGTATGCAACACATGCAGTCAGGCTTTACGTCATAGATGCAACTCGACTGCCCACAGTCCTGTTGGAGATTCGTGTCTCTTGCTAGTAGTGGCCAATGGCAGGGATACCTGAAAGGTTAACTTCACACGCTGCAGAATTGTTTGAACTTTAATTCACACAGCTTTATCTGGAGCCACAAAAGGCTTTATTCAACATTCTTTACATATGCAGCCTGTAAACAGACTCTAAAGTGTAAAATCAGTTAAAGTTTCCCAATCAAGACATGTAAATGCACTTTGGTTTCATTTCATCTTTCTCAGATCTGAAGAATATAATTGATCTATTTCAGGTTAACCCTCTGATTTGAGGTTGATTGTACAGTGTTTCGACAGTTCTCCTCTCATTAAAGGCGCGCAGAGATCCAGTCAGCCCGAGCTGCAGCTTATCTGATCCAGACACCCGCCTTGCATACCCTCCTAGTCTGACTGATAAAATCCAGCCCTCACCCTGCTTTACCTGACACTTTGTTAGAGACTGCAGCCTTGAATTCATTCCTGTATTGATTAGTTATGTTGTGGTGTTCATTATTTGCCCATTGTAGCTTAAGTTAGCTTTAAAATGCCATCATTCCTAGAGAAGGAGAGAAGTGGCCTTGGGTTGGGAGCATGCGCCCGTGTCTTTGTGATTCTTTCGACAAAACGTTAATGATAGTTTGATAAAGAAGGTCATTAAAGTGTCATTAGGCAGTGAGCTTTGAGGCGCCGGGCCCCTGTAGATAAAACATGGGGCCACTCTGAGAGCTGGAAGGTTGGGAGGCAGTCAGACCTTCAATGAACTCCGTTGTGAGACACTACGGCAGGCTAGACAAACCTAACACTCAAGAGATATCTCTCCTTCACTGATTCAGACCTCGTTGTTTGTGTTTCTTCCCCCATCACTCCCAACACCCGCTAGAACATCAGTGAGAGCTTTCTACCTCTTCATCCTTGTTCACAATCTTTCACTGCCCACACAAACCATCGATTCGATACTCATACAGCTATTGCATCACGGCTCTCACATGAGCGCCGTTTCCCCCTGACTACGAAGCCGCTGCCCTTGAAAGTAGGAGAACAGACATCTCCAGAAATCAATACTGCGTAATAAAAGATATGTTTGTTTTGTTTTCTAGAGGGCTACTCGCCATCACAAGGTTCAAGCTTTTCCAGTAACCCCAGCCCTCCAAAGCTAAAACAACTGTGACACCTGGCATTGTAATGGAAATCTAGCCAGCACTCAGAATGACTAAGAGCAGCAATGATAGCCTGTAGCGCAGTCGATAACTGCTTGGCAGCACGGGCTGAGAGACTTGACTCAATTTGTAAAAAGCGAGCCGCTCTTGGGCTGCACGGACGCTGAGGGTAGTGTCTGAGAAAGCTGATCGCAGCACAAGAGCAAGAGGCAGGGAGGGGAGTTTACAAAGCCCCTGAGTTTTAAAACGAGGAGTGCAAATGGATTTAAGGAGACATGAATCATTTTGCATAAGAGGTTTGTGTCAATTACAGGTAATCAGAGCTTTTGTCCTGTCCTGCCTCTGTTGGACTCAAACTATCTAGGTCATGATTTATTTATATATTTATAAAACACAAGGCAACAAGTCTCTGTGCAAATCCAGGCACTTCAGCACTGATGAAGTATCTAAATTACTCACTTAACTCTGGGAGAGTCTGTTTCCTGCAAAATCTTTACTGCCACCAAGTGACTCTCAGTTATCATAACAGTACAGTATATAAATATTGCCCTCAGATATTAAGGTGATGACTTGACTCAAAATCAGGATTTGATCTATGAAAGAATAAGCTTTAAAATAGATATGTAATTTTTTTTAAATCTTAATCTTTCTAACGTGCTACCAAACTCCTGATACAGGCTGTGGTCATCTCATGACTCGATTACTGTAACACCCTCCCAGCCTGCGCAGTGAAACTCCTTTCCATGTCCTTGTCGCACTGTACCTTGATTGTTTCCCCTTTTTTCTAAGTCACTTTTGTTTGCTGTCTAACCCACTCTGTCTTGTCTCCCTCTGTCTTCTCTGCAGTGTTCATCATGGCTGCTGGTCTGCTGGTCTATCCCTTTGGCCTAAACTCCTCACTGGTCAGGTCCTTCTGCGGAGACTCTGACATCTACTACGCTGGCGAGTGCCAGATCGGCTGGGGCTACATGCTGGCTATCGTCGGGGTCATGCTCACCGTCTTCTTGCCCTTTTTTGCCAAATATGCACCGAAGGAGCAGCTGTCACCCACCCCTCTGCCAACGTTGTTATAGTGCATTGATATTTTATTTCCCTCCTGACCACTCGCTCTTTAACCTGGGCTTAATGTCACAGAGAGACACCTGCATCCGTTTTTTTTTTTAAACAGTGGTGCTGTTTGGGAAGCTCCACTCAGCGATAACTGAAGCCGACACTCAACAACGAGCACTGTCTTCCTGCATCTGTTATGTAACAAATTCAGATTCAGTTAATAATTTCAATGGAATGTTTTATGTTTTAATAATGCTTTGTGGTTATCATTTTTACCCTCGGATCTAACAGTTTTACAGCAGTTTGACTTAAATGTTTTCTTCCTGTTAGCTCTGGAGATGATGATTTTAAAAGGACTGATAATATAATAACACGATTAAAAGAAAATTAAAGTAACAAGTACTTGCTAAAAAAAAAAAAATGTGAGTGTTTTTTCGTTGTGGGTAACAAATCAAGATATGTAACATTCCAAAACAGACTGGCTGCGTACAGAGAGTGGAAGCATGAGGTTTTTTTGACTCATTCAATCAAATAATGTTTCAATAAGAGGCTCCGGAGAACATTCGATCCAACGGTGGAGCCCCTTTGAACAAAGATTGAGCTCTGAAGGAGTTGCATCCAGTGACAATGTTTTGTGTGAAAGTGTTTGGACTGTACATAAAGCCTGGATTTAACCAAGCTGATGTTTGAAGTTTCGAAATTAAAAACTCTGACACTTTGAAGGATTTTTTTCGTTTGTTTGCTCTTCAGACTTTTTCTGCCTTCCAGTCTTGTGGCCAGGCAGTGAACCGAAGACGTTTAAGCTTTCAAAAGGACACAGCATCAGAACTGCCGAGAGGACAGATGGAAACGCTTTCTCATAACGAGGAGGCGAATCATCATAATAAGTAGAGCAGTGCTGTCAAAAGATTTTATGTTGGGATATCGCATCATTTTGTTAATCTTTTCCTCCCAGACTTGTTTGTGTAATGTAACTCGCTTGTTAAACTTTAAGCAATTGTTTTCTGTCTACGACACACACAATACTAAACACACTTAATTCAGGAACAACAAAAAAAAAAAAAGGTCGCAAAAGGCAGGGAGGTGTAGGAATTTTGTCAAAAATGCATGATAAGATGGGCTTTGTTAATGGTAGAACAATTGATCTAGATTTTAAATGTGATCTGACCAACTTGTGCCTTTTAACATAACCAAGACGAAGTGTCAATACAATTATCAGGTTGTCATCTTTTTTCTGCTGAAAAAAAAACATGGGTCCTCTGGTGTGATGTGTGTTTCTTTTTTTTGTTCTCTTATATTTAAGAGGTTCTCCTGGACTTGATGCAGTATGATCTCATTAACTTAAGGAAATGTTCTTGGAGGATTTAAAAAAAAGAAAAAGACGATGTCTTCTAACGGATAGAAAGATGAGGAAAGAGAAAAAGCAATGTACTTGTGTTCAATTACGCCCAGAGACATTTTTACCAATTATCCCAGAAGAGGTAACTTTGAATTATATATTAAAAAAGGTTGTGACGAGCAGCTAACAGATTAAATCCTGGCACCCTTGTCCCATGTGATTTAGACATTGAGTGGTAGAGGAGGGAGCTGTACAAATTGAACTCTGCCTTTGGTTATCTGTGCTGAGCTGACACATTATTCACATTATGTGTAAAAAAAAAACGTGGCTTAAAATAATTAGCTACTCAAATAAGCTAATGTGTTTGCTGTGTTTTTTTTCTTTCTCCGTCACTTCTCCTTTTTAAGCGCTGGCACCATTCCTGTCATGTTCAAAGGACAAAATGTCTTCTTCTCCACTTACTGTCCCTGTACACTGCCAATTTCATTGAGCTAGACTCCCTTTGATAGTGGGTGTTTATGTGCGTATTAGTGTTAAATAATGGGTTGGATTTTTGCTAATGGGTTAATCTTAAATATTTCCCAAATTTGGGTTCCCATGATAACATGTCCTGACATTAAAATAATTACTGTGATTATGTTGCCATATTTGAAAGAAGGTCAGGAGAGAAACGTTGGTATTGTATTGGACCTCATACTGTGCTTGACTATGGGAATGACTAGCGTGACTGCACTGGACTTATTCCCCTATTTGTTAAAACCATTGTGTGTAAAGTCTCAGCACTGGTGAAACTGTTTTTTGGTAGAGTAGATTTATTGTTTTTGGTTTTTTTTCCATTGTGATGTTTAACTGTAAATAAACTAACTGTACTTGATATCACGTTATTCTTAACTGCCCCGTTTTTTAAAGATATATTTTGAAATATTACCTCATCGTGTTTGCTTTCCCTGAATTAACCTCCAATCGATGTTTGCTGTTCTGTGACTTTTCTTTGTAATAAAAAATTATTTCAGAACTTACCGTTAAACTCTTTATATATTTGTTTCAGAAATAAATACAAAGACATTTTACGCCAGAACAGGCGAGTGAATTCAACTGTTAAACTTTAGCACCAGTGCATTTTGTTTGCATACAACATTCTCTCACTGAATACCGGGAGAAGAGTTATGTAATACTGTATAGCACTAAGCTTGGCTCTCGTGCCCTCATCAAACACTGGTGTTTACTTGCTGAAGATACCTCCTCGTGCTCAGACCTCGCTGAGCATTTTGACCAGCGCCCTCATTTCCGCATCACAGACTTTCACAGCCTCTTGTGCGTTCCTCAGCTCCGAGGGCATGGCGGGTCTGACGGACACGCACGTCAGGACATCTCTGTTGCGGTCATAGTTTCCCATGCAGCGATGAACTTGCCCGCGAATGAGACGGGGCAGTTCCTGCTCCTGTTGGAAGAAAAAAAACACTAATGAAAGCCTCATAGCAAACTGCTGTCTCTTCCCTCCGTCTACTCCAGTGAATAACATTGTTTCATCCCATTCAGGTAAGTGAGGTAAACAGAACAAACGTGCACTTGCATGCATACTGCCCTCCCTGATAAGAAGACTATCCCTGGTTGAGCAGCTGATCTACCACAACATCACAGACAAAATAACACACAGCAGGGTGGATCCATTTCATTAGATCATAACACTGTGATACAAAAAAGGTTGTGCTATTTATATAAGATGTATATGTCATTTGGGCTGCTGAAAAAAGGTGATTGGCTGCTTCCATATTCCATTGCTTCAGAATCTGTACTTCTCTTGGACCCTGAGGCGCACAGGTAAGACCCCTCCCACCCTGGACACAAACTTTTTGAGACACTCAGGTCCAAAAGAGCAAAACTTAACACCAATAATAGTTTATACCTCATCAACAAGGCCTGGGGGGGTTCTCTCTGACACTGACTCTCATCTTCCACCCACCCAGAGCCTACACGTTACATTAATGCAGGGTCTAGTGATTTTATGCTTTACATTAACACACCTTTACCTGTGTTGATAATTTGTCCAATTCACTAAAGGATTGGCCTGAAATTCATATTCTAACATGAGAAACCTTTTCACAGCCAGTATAAAAATAAGTTTGGTTCAATGTGAAAGCCAGTAAATATAAAGTATAACAGCTTTGATAGCATCACGACAATGAAGCAGTGGAGCGTGAGGGCTAGTTAATGTGAAAAATTTGACATTGTCCTCTGATGAACTCTCTTTCTTAAGAGGAGCCTCACATTTTCATAGAAGACACACTGCACCACCTCCTTCCCGTCTCTCATGAGGAAGTTCTTGGCTCCGTGCGGACCCAGAGTGACAGCAGAGTCTAGAGAAGCTGAGGGAAGAGCACAGCCGCTTAGTGGCGATGTTTCAAAATACTCAACAGCACAGAGACAATCACAACTCCATATCATCTTACCAAATATCTCAAATAAGTATGGCACTTTGTCTTTAAACTGGCTCCAGTGTCTCATGCCATCAATAACTGCAGTCAGGATCCTCAGGGAGTGTTCAGCGACTGGCTTCATTTGCTGAGCACAGATACAAATGCTGCACATTAATGACAAAAAATTTCAATCTTTGTATATTTTTATATATTTTCCACAGATTTTCCTACCACAGTTTGAGTTTGTTGCGCAGTCCGAGGTTGATTTGTGTTCTTGTTTCCGTCAAAGAGAGGTTTCTGTGGCCCGAAGCTGTTCGTAAACTTCCAGGAGTTTTGGGGCTGCGCTGCACGAGCAGGGGGCTTGCTGGCAGGTGGTGGCACAGCAGCAGGCAGAGGTCTGGACTGCTGGGAATACTGATGCAGGGGATTGGGTTGTCTGTAAGATGACTGCTGACCCATTTGAGAGAACACAGTGTTGGGTTTTGGTTTGCTTTGTGCGCTCTGACTGGTGCATGCGGGTTGATATTCGCTCTGTCTGGAGTTAACACCGGATTGCTGATGTTTCACTTGGTTGCTGGGCTGTCCGATCTTAGAGCTGAAAATAAAAAATAAAAAAACATTTTCAAATATTGTGATCAAAAAGTCAAACCACTGACCACGAAACATACCTTGTGCCTCCAACTTTATAAGGATGTGGTGCGGGTGCATAGGTTCTCATTGCAGGGACAGATTTAAGAGCAGGTCTGTTGCTGCCATACTGCTGTTGCTGCTGGGGTGGAGGCAGAGTAGACTGAGGGAAGCCCTGTCTGCTCCATTGGAGGCTTTGGGGTGCCCCAGAGGACGGACCTGAGGCCTGGTAAGATCCATAGGTGCCTGAGAAAATGTATAATCTCAGAGGAAGATCTCCACTGTCTGTAGCTGTTAGTGGTTATCTTAATTGCCATGGAGAAACCTTTTACAATATTGCCCTTGTTTAGTGCAAAGTGTATTTTATATGCATTGTATAATGTCACACTGCTGAGGGTCAATTACATAAATTAAGGGGAAGAGCACACGTTTCTTTGGGAGTACTGCCACCTAGTGACTAAACGACAGTATGAGCTTAAAATGAACGCTTCACCTGATGTGCTGCGAGACGCAGCTGAGCCGGCGCTTGCCGTGAATTCGCTGTGGGAGAAGAATTCATTCTCAGACGGAGCGGACGTCAAAGGAACTCTGATTCTTTTCTTCTGGTTGAAGATCGGCACAGGCAGACAGCCTGATGGAAAACAAATGCAGACATACATATCAGACCAGACAGAAGAAGAATCATTAACCTGGTGGAACATCTCACAGTTTATGAAGAGCCTTCAGAGAGGGTGAATCTTTGTGAAGAATCTGTTGATGTCATTGTCTACAGTTCATCATGTCATTAAAGGGTTCAGGAAAAGAAATCTCTATATGCTTATTAGATAGCTGTGCTCTTCAGGTCCTCAGACAGCTCCATCTACATCTATCAGATCATACACAATCTAGGTTCAGTGAACACAGTTTGTCCACAAACGACAGTTTCAAGCACAGGGAAACATTCGACTTTCAAGGTTACAGCAAAACCTCCTCAGTATTGAGTATTGTTAAACGAACAGGTGATGAACAGAGAGGTAAATATGACCCTGATCCAACTTTTTAACTTTTTTTAAAAGGTGTTGCTGACATAAAATTTAAAAAATGGGCATTTAATTTTTACAAAAACAATAAAATTTAACATTTGCCAAGTTGTCTTTGTGCCATTTGTTTTAATAAATATGAGAATTTAACGTCACATTTTCTTTCTATTTATATTTCACATTTACAAAAGCAATTAATTACCATGAGGGTAATAATAAATACTCTTCCACAAACCTGCTGAAGGCCTTGGCGGCTGGTTTTCATGTCTCCTCATCGTGGTTACTTACTAAACGCAGCTAGAAGATATACATTACAAATAAAATAAAGATAAAAGATCTTATAATTGATGTCCTGGTCCTCTAAGCTCTTAAACAAATGGTGGGCTAATAACTCGTCACACGTGTAGCCAGTTTATATTATTTTGTTGCTTAGCAACTATAAATTAGCCAGGTTAGCTAAAAAAAAAAGCTAACGTTAGCTCATGTTAGTCAGTTACTATAGTTACCAGCTGTACAGCTACCACCTGTGACTGTTTTTACTTTAACTGACCCACACTCTTTTCTATGGACATTAAACATTAATTACAAACGTGTTTTTCTGTTGGAGAAAGTTCACAAAAGTCACATTAATCGTCCATCTTCAATGCGGCTCGTTTGGAAGGCGCCAAATTGCATTGGTGATGTTGCCTTCACGTTCCAGCTTGCAAGCTCGGAGATCCTGATTACAACTGTGAGGCGTTCAAGGACTGGTGATGAGGGGGAAACTGTGGAAACAGAAGCCTACATCAGGTCCCAGGTTTAAATCACTTGTTAAAACACATTTTTATAGGCTTGCTGTTCTGTGTTAACTTTTTCATTTTAATTTATTAATTTTCGTTCTTCATCTTTCTCTATTTTATTGTTGGTTTATCTAATTTACCATTATGTTATTTGTTTTATCTGTCTTTTAAATGTTGTTGGTTCTTCTGCTGCTATTTTGCCTGGGTATCTCTAAAAGCACTTTATAAACGCTGTTTTTAAAAGGTGCTATATAAATAAAAGTTATTATTATTATACTGCAAATGCTTGGCTCTTCAGTAAATCAAACACATTCATCAACTTCCAAAGTTGTACAGTGTATGTCCACAAACATTGTGCTGTGACTTTGGCTAAATAACCATGTCTACATGGGGCTTAAAGACAGTTATAGTAGTAAAAAATGGGAATGGGACATGTAATTAATCTCATAGGCCACCTGCACCTCATTTTGTGAACGTGACCTTTAAATTATATGATGGAAATGGATGTAATATAATGATGCCATATAAAAAATGAGTATCTAATAATGGCAACACCGTATGACTTAATAAGTTCCCATAAAGCCCCACAGGCCTGTATATGCCGATAGCACATTTCCAACTTTTGTTACATTATTTTTCCTAATTTACCAGAACCCACTTGTCTTGATCCCTTTTTGAAGAGCATAATCTCTGCTTTGTATAGTCTCATCCGCTCTATGAACCGAGCCTCACTCCGTACTGTTGGGACACTATGGGAGGATGATTTACAGTGTGAAATTGCAGATGATGTATAGGATGACTGTTTGCAGCGTGTCCATTCTTCCTTTATATGTGCTATAGACTTGGTCAGATTGTCAAAAATATTTTATGATATCGATCCTGTATGTGACAGATGTCATCAGTATTGAGCTTTTGGTTGGAAATCTTTTATACAATTTCACAAATTACCTCGGTCTCTATCACACCATCTGCAATCACTTGCCCTATTCAGAGTAACCTGCAATATCAATCCTCTATGTGGTTACAAAAGATGAATGGATGGATGTTTGATATTATTATTTATCTTCCACAGACACTTCTCTAATCTAATGTAATCTAATGTAATTTAATGTAATCTAATGTAATATAATATATTATAATATAATATAATATAATATAATATAATATAATATAATATAATATAATATAATATAATATAATATAATATAATATAATATAATATAATCCAAAGCTTAAAAAAAAAGACATGAATTACTGAATGATCATGTGACACATCTTGTGTAACACATCCTTAATTTTTTTTCTGTCATCTTCTGGAAGTTTCACATCGTCGACTATTTATTGTGCCTCAGAAAATCCTCCAGGGTGCGTGTGTGTGCGCGTCGATTACGGATTCTCCATACACCCAACTGGCAACCCGCGTGCTGTAGAGGGGGAGGCGCTGACCCGCAGTAGTTTCTGGAAGGAACCTCATGCGTGCACCATGGAGAAAGTGAGTGTCCCGCAACTAGCTTCTTAATAATTATCACACTCAAACCTACGTGTTTAATCAACATCGACGCATTTCTCTCAATCAATTTGCGTCTCTCTTTTGTTTTTTAAAGCTGATTAATCTGGAGGTTAGCGGAGAGTTATCCCCCTTCCTCACACCGGGACTTTTTTGTGCGTGTGCTAATATCAAACAGCTAACGTTAGCTGGCGTGTTTGAGTTCAAGCTCAACCCCGGTTAGTAATGTTTAGCAGCTAGAAGATGTTTGTGCCCGGCACAAAACATTTGAACAATACTAGTCTGTGTGTAGCTAAACTGAGTCCTGAAGAAGGTTTATCTGTTTTTATTTGTGGCTAATTTATAGTAGCTCACCACCACAAGGGAAGCTAACTGTCAAGCTAACGAGCCGTTATATGACTTTAATCTACCATAGCTGCTTTTTTTTAAATATTAATCATATCTAATTAAGATTGTAGCTCTTATCCGTGCTTTGATAAAACAAATCAGTCACTAACTAAATTACCGGATACAACTTAACTAACTCCTAAATTAGCCGTTTTTTAAAAGCTAACATTAGCTCACAGTGTGAGCCCTGTCCGTTAGTAATTAAAAGTGTTTTGATTAAATCAGTTTAGATGTTGTCTCGAGAGGCGGACAGCTTGAACTGCGACAGTCCGTCGGTAGCACATGCTTGCAGGAGGTATTATTTTTGGCTCGGCCCTCGTAGCCTGCGCTCAACACCGGAGGATCTTTCTAGATGCACACGGCCGCCGGCAGCGCTGTCATGGCTACAGCCGCATTTTGACGTCGACCTCTCGAAAGCTTCTTGAAGTATATGTTTGTTTAATTGATTTGGACATTCAGTTTCATATTTATTTTTTAGGAAAATGATCAAATGTCGTGTGTGTGAAATCTGGCATGTAGCCATTAAAGCAGGCTGTGTGTGTGTGTAGCAGCTTGCAGGTCATCAGAGGGCAAAACATGGGTACAAATCTGCTGATGCTGTGAAATGTATACTTTTACATGGTTAATTATTCATATATATATATATATATATATATATATATATATATATATATATATATATATATATATATATATATATATATATATACACAATATACAACGTTTTTGTTAGACATTTTCTATACATGTGGTATATAAGGTGATAAATAATGCAGATTTGTTGAAGTTACAAGAATGCCCATTAGTTAATAGTAACTGCACTCTTCCTATTGGCTGAGACGTGTAACGTGATATGTACGTTTTGCACACTAGTTTTTTTTAAGATTTATTTTTTGGCCTTTTATGCGTTTAATTCTAGTACAGCTGAAGATAGACAGGAAGCAGGGGGCAGAGAGAGAGAGTGACACACAGTAAACGGCCGTCCGATGCGAGATTCGAACCGGGGTCAGCTGCAGCGAGGACTGTAGCCTCCACACAGCCGCTTAACCCACTATGATACCCACCGCCCCTGCACACTAGTTTTCGACCATGCTCGTTATCATTGGATTACTGCAGTTTTATTGTTTTGTCATGCTGGATAGAAACATTTTTCATAAATCACAAGAAAGAAAACTACAAGTTTTTTTCTGACAAAGATAGGTGTCAACAACATCCTCGTGCTCCATAGCTTTTAGTGTGTGTTTAAAGTAAAAAGCGACAAAACCACACTAAGTGTTTTTAGTTTTTAATAGTAGTAAACAAATTTGGTATAGATTTGATATTGATACCCATCCATCTGTTTTTCTGTAACCGCTTATCCTCATCAGGGTCACAGGAGCCTATCGCTAGGTGAGAGGCAGGGTACATCCTGGACAAGTCACCAGTTCATCACAGGGCACATAGAGACAAACACTCACATCCAAACCTATGGGCCAATTAAGCAATTAAGTGCATGTTTTAAGACTGTGGACCCGGGAAGAACATGCAACCTCCAGCTGAGGTGCCGCCACTTTATTGATTCCTCACCGGGGAAATTCACTTGTTACCTCGGCTCACAATGCATGAGGTTAATAAGAAAAATACTTTAAAGGAAGCTCAACAAGCCAGAGTCCTGACACAGCCCATGGTCCATAGATGTTTCCTTTGCTCTGTCGTCCCTTCTCTCTCCCAACTTTCCTGTTTGTCTTCAGCGCTGTCCGTTCTCACAAGTTAAAAGCGGTCCAGGATTACCAGTGTGGCCAAAGCGAGTTCACTCAGCCACGTCTCTGTGATGCTGCACTCTCGATACTACTGTAGCTCGGTTTAACAGACGTCACACATGGATTGTTCTGCGTTTTCTGCTCCAGATTTATGTCAGTTGATCTATTGGTGTATCTTTATGGGTTATGTGCTGATTCTTAATGGCTTAAATCTAAAAGCAAGCAGACTGTTGAGTGCAGTTCTGGTTTTCCAAGTAGGCAGCAGCTCACATTGCTTTGCGTCATACTACCTGTGAGTAATATGACTGATTTTATTTTTTGTCAGAGTTGCAACTGGTTAGATAATTAGGTAAACAACTGTGTAATAACCTTCTACCTGGGGAAAAATCCCCGCCTCATATGTCGCAGAGGATTGCGATGCTGTTGTGTTCACATCAGGTTCGGTCTGGTGACTGTGGAAGAAAAGCTGTGCCAGTCAACAGACCTTGTTCTTTTCCCGTTATAATCATCAATGCACATTTAGTGTTATCCCATTAGTTGTTAAGTGAAGTTAGAACGGATGGACGGCCTCTTTTTTTAAAGCGGAGTGGTGCTTCTTTCTGCTCATTGCATCCTTGCTTTGGCACACATCAAACCACAACAGTCAACTGAGTGACAAGTGTTGGGAAACAATCTGTATACTTTTTCATTCTCTTCCTCTCTGGCACCATCAGTACGTTTGTAAGTGTGAACAGGGATTCAGTTTGCAGGCCTTTTAACCACATATACAGTTGTTGTGCAAACAGTCTCTTTGGCAGACTCAAACCTTGTTTCTGTGAGACTGAGCTAACCCCCCGGCTCATCTTATTTCAGGCTAATAGAATAGATTACAGCAGGAGGACTGAATGTACATTATCAAAATAAAGACACATTATCTCTGCTGCACCTGTCTGACACGAACAGCTGAGTATTTGTCAGTTTCCTTTTTCCGCTCTGCCAGGGGCAGCTGCGAAAGACGTCCTTTGTAGTCGGATTGTGTGTGTGTGCGTGTGTGTGTGTGTGCTTGAGAAGTTGTGAGTTTGTCTCTTGATGCTCAGTTTCATTCATATCATCCTGGCTCATAGGTTTCAGCATTGAAAGACCAGGGCAACAAGGCACTGAGTGCAGGAAATATTGATGAAGCTGTACGCTGCTACACCGAAGCCGTGGCCCTTGACCCTTCAAACCACGTCCTGTTCAGTAACCGCTCCGCTGCCTACGCCAAAAAAGGCAACTACGAGAAGGCTCTCCAGGATGCCTGTCAGACCATCAAGATCAAGCCTGACTGGGGAAAGGTGAGATATTATTTGTTCTGCCATTTATTCTGTTGATTTAATTAAATTTTGAGAATGCATTTTAACAATGTCTTAATTTTGATCAACCAGGGCTACTCCCGCAAAGCTGCAGCACTGGAGTTTCTTGGCCGATTGGAGGATGCTAAAGCAACTTACCACGAAGGAATCCGGCAAGAGCCAAACAATCAGCAGCTAAAGGAGGGTTTACAGAACATTGAAGCCCGGCTCGCAGGTAGGAAGCGTTCAATCTGTGGTAGAAAAGGTGTGAAAATAAAGAAAACGATGCTTAAATTGTGACTCACTTCTCTCTGCTATGTGGGTAGATGGTTTAGAGACGGATGTTGACAAGGTTACTAAAGTAAAGTCATCAAGTTTTCAAAAGGAGAGTAGTCGGCCCACTTAGGTTTTGAGTGCTGTGATTCATTTAGATGACTCACGTGTAGAAGCAGAGGTTTTTATGTAATCCTAAACCGCTGCAGCAGAGCTTCTTTATGATCACATGACTTTCAGTAATGAATATGACTTTTTGCTTCAACAGAGAAATCAATGATGAACCCCTTCGCCATGCCCAACCTGTATCAGAAGCTGGAGAACGATTCTCGGACCCGTGAGCTCTTGTCAGATCCCAGCTACAGAGAACTGCTGGAGCAGCTCAGGAACAAACCATCAGAGCTCGGCACGTATGTGAATCTTCAAACATCAGTTTTAATAACATTCTCTGATTTTTAGGGTGAATTATATCTTGGGGACAGGATTGAGAAATCTACCGTGGCATTAGAAAAGCATTTGCGTGTCTGACCTGTTTTGTAGGAAGCTGCAGGATCCCAGAGTGATGACCACACTCTCTGTGCTGCTGGGACTGAATCTCTCTGAGATGGAGGAAGAAGAAGAGCCGACTCCCCCTCCTCCTCCCAAACCAAAAGAGACTCAGCCACCTCCTCCCAAAGAGGAAGACCTTCCTGAAAACAAGAGAAAGGCAAATCCTACTCCATCCTACTTTTAACTTTTATTGTGTTTTAAACAAATTTAACCTTGAATTTAATCATATGATTTCCTTTTTTTTTAACAGGCCTTGAAGGAGAAGGAACTTGGGAATGCCGCATACAAGAATAAGGACTTTGAAACAGCGCTGAAGCACTACGAAGAAGCAGTCAAACATGATCCCACCAACATGACATATATATCTAATCAAGCAGGTAAATATTCCGCTGACTGACCCGTGAAACATATTTTAGAATTTGTCAGATAGGATTAATCTGGGTTGTCTATGAAGGAAAAATTCTTGGGTGGAAAAATATCAGACTCTGTGATTAGTTTGAGTTCCTGCCACTGGGGCCGACCGCTTTAACTAAATCCTCTTTGGAGGGAAAAAACTTTGATAACCAGCAACACATTTTTAAAATGCAAATGTTGTTATTGATGTAGGCTTACAGGCCGTTTAGATAGTCGCTCATGAATATGGAATGGCACTGAAATATTGATCCCAGGCTTTACTGTTTGTTTTTATTGACACCGGTTCAACTCAGTTCCAACCATAGTTGAAAACCGACACACCTAAAACATTAAATGTGCGCTACTTTGTTATCTCCTCAGCCGTGTTCTTTGAGAAAGGAGACTTCGAGAAGTGCCGAGAGCTGTGTGAGAAGGCCATTGATGTTGGCAGAGAGAACCGGGAAGACTACAGACAAATTGCAAAGTGAGTCCTGTGAGGAGTATTTGTCTTTTTCTTTCCATGTTTTTATTTACTCGAGTGGATCTACCCACACTCTTCCGCTCGAGCTTGAAGGCAGGGCTGTTATTTTGTGGGTTTTTTCAGAACAAATGTTGAGGCCGCAGAATATATTTACTCTAATCTGGATGGAAAACCAAATGCAGCCGAGCAGCACTGATAAGAGATTGTGTCATGCACACACCACTGGGTGGCAGTGCTGCTCTGTTACTTCCCGAACATGATAGTGATGAATTAGTGTACAACTTGTATGCAACAGGAATTTAGTTTAAGAGCACAAAAGTGTCTAGTTCTTACTATTTCATCCGTTAGAATTCATATTACTCACGTCCACCCTGGGTTGTAGGCTTTTTGTGTTTTTAACTGAAAAGACGGGAATGATGTCAGAACGTCGCCTTGTGATGTAACGACATCCTTCTCTCTTTTCCAGGGCCTTGGCGAGGATTGGCAACTCATACTTCAAGCAGGATAAGTACAAAGAAGCAGTTCAGTATTTCAACAAGAGTTTGACAGAGCATCGCACCCCTGACGTCTTGAAGAAGTGTCAACAGGTGCAGTAATTATTCATCCAGATGTTTTTTAAGTTAACTTTTTTCAGACTTCACTTTTTAAACCTTGATACTGTCGTTTGTACCGCAGGCAGAGAAGATATTGAAGGAGCAGGAGAAACAAGCCTACATCAACCCAGAATTAGCCCTGGAAGAGAAGACCAAGGGCAACGACGCCTTCCAGAAAGGTGTGTATAAAAGTTGTAGTGCTTTTTGGTTAATTATTATCATTTGATTTTTCTTTTAAGAACTATAAAGATTAACTCCTCCTTTCCTTTCTACAGGAGACTACCCCGTAGCCATGAAACATTACTCTGAAGCCATCAAGAGAAACCCCAATGATGCCAAACTCTTCAGTAACAGGGCCGCCTGCTATACAAAGCTCTTGGAGTTTCCGCTTGCCCTGAAGGTACAAGTGCATCTCCACAAGACAGGACAAAATAAGTTCCTCTAACTTTATTGCACATTAAAATTGACCATACAATAATATTTTCTTTGTCAGGATTGTGAGGAGTGCATCAAACTTGAGCCCAGCTTCAGTAAGTTGGAAATTTCTGTATTAATCACTTTAATGAACATTTCACTTGGTGTAGTAGTTTGACTGTTTTTAAAGTTCAGATTCAGGACAGATCATTCTTATTTCACATCTAATTTTAACACCTCTGTCCACAGTTAAAGGCTACACACGTAAAGGAGCTGCTTTGGAGGCCATGAAAGATTTTTCAAAAGCTATGGATGCGTATCAGAAGGCCCTGGAGCTCGACTCTTCCTCAAAGGTATTTTACAGGTTATTAAAGTTCAGAAAAGTCTGTAAAAAAAATATAATGAAATTTCATTTTGAACACCTTGGGACACATTTTGGGATGGCATTGAAATATGACATATGATATTACATTTTCCAGTGAAGCTTAAACTGCTCCAGGTTTAGTACTTAATCTAGCCACTGATCTAAATAATTGGTTATTACCCGACTTTCAGATTTTTTGACTTGATACCAAAGTAATGTTTAAAAAAGAAAAAAGAGGTGAGGTTCAATAAAGTGTTCCTTTTCTGAAAACATGTAACATGGTAATTAGGTGTAAATGAAAACTATGATAATTCCTTTTTTCCAAGACGAGGCGATGACGAGCTAAAATCAAATCTTTGGTAGTAAAAACGATGATGATGGATTGTGTGGTTCAGGGTCAACCTGCAAAAATATCCATCGGTCAACATCCTGAACACGAGCCCGACCTGCTCATTTAATGTGTTAAAGTAGCACAGCTGTCAGGACTGAGAGCTGCGCCGCTCTCCATGGGGCTGATCCGGCTGCCGGGAGCAGCTAGAAGCTGTCAGAGCCTCATCTTTCTTTCCTCCCCTGCCCGCTGTACGAAAGTAATATGAAGATCTCAGCTAAATTAAGAGACACCCTAAAGCATTTAAAGACTCTGGTAGGATGACCGATAAAAGGAAATCTGAAGGTCAAAATCTATGAAACGGATCGACATTTGAAATATTCTTTTGTTCATGGTGCATCAAGACTGGGTCATGATTAAATTCCTTTTTTTTTCCCCCCTCTGCCTTCAGGAAGCCACAGAAGGCATGCAGCGCTGCATGGTCAGTCAGACCATGAGGAACGACAGTCCTGAGGAAGTGAAGAAAAGGGCCATGGCTGATCCAGAGGTGCAGCAGATTATGAGTGACCCGGCCATGCGCATGATCCTCGAGCAAATGCAGAAGGACCCTCAGGCGCTTAGCGAGTAAGTTGTCCAACTTTAGTGCCACTTCTTGACTCTCTGCGTGAACGAATGATTTATTAATGTCGTTTTTCTGTATTCTGCTCGATCCTCAGCCACCTAAAGAATCCAGTTATCGCTCAGAAGATTCAGAAACTCATTGATGTCGGACTGATAGCCATTCGCTGATGACAACTAAGGAAAACCCCCCGAGACCACAAGTGGAACAATGTGCAAATCCTTCCAAATTATTACATCTTCTTTTCTTGCCTTCAAATTCAAAATTATACTGTCTTTAGTCTCACTGAGGCTTTGTGTGTAATGTTATGTTTTTTTTAAAAAAGAAATCAGTTTCACAACTTTTACATTATATTTAAGAAAGCATCTCGTGTGTCATCAAAACTTCAGGACTCCAGAAAAAAAAGTCATCTGGTATTTAAAAAAAAAGAAAAAAGGATTGTGTGTCCAGATGCTTCAGTACGTCTTGAAATAAAAGAGCACAATTCAGTGCACCAGCACGCTCAGTGTTTTAAAGGGGAAATCCACCCTAAAGCAGTTCACATATTCCTATTGCTTCACGGTTTAAGGATATTAAAACAAACAGTGGAACAAAACTTTCACTCCCAAATCAAGACTCTACGTCGCTCTCAACACGTTGTCCACTTTAAGGCTTGATTAAACATGGTGCTTTAAAGTTGAACTGTCAAGTTTGTTTCTGTCAGTGCTTCCTGTGCTTTGGTTATGTCCCCACACCTCAGGTGAAAAGCTGAATCTGTCCTACCTATCTATGACGAGCTGTTCAACATGAGTGTTGTGAATGTTGAAAGCACGTTTGGTATTCTTTTTTTATACTTATCCAGATATATTTGAAGTTTTTACAGCCCTGCTGTCTCTGGCTTTACTGGTTGGTTTATTATCTGTTCCTCGATTGTGCTGGATAGAAGAATTGTAAATGGGACTTCCCCTTTACGAGTTCAAGGGATGTTTTGCTCACTTAACGTTTCATTAAACAAGTTCATGCAGCAGTTCGGGTTGTCATGTTATCACCTCTGTTAGTCAAAGCTTAAATAGTTTGAGGTATGCCGCTCGATCTATCAAGCAATATCAGTAAAAGTCATAAAAAAAACGCTGTCGGACACGCACTGCTCTGAGCAAGAGCATAAGGAGTTGACTCCAGGCTTAAAGTGTGCAGGCAACACCAGGCGTGTCGATAATTCATGTCGATGTAGATACATTAGGCTGGCCTCAAATCTCGGGCTTAAATATTTCACGATAATGGGAATGCTGTGATAAATAAAGGGTGGATTTACCTCTCTGTGCTCGCAACTATTGGTTGAGTAATGGGGGTCACAATTAAGTGTCACACACTTCATGATGCATCTTTAATGTTTGTCAGCTTGTCTTAGCGCACTGAAGCCTCGGTGCTTACATGTCACCACTTCTTAAATGTACTGGTACTTCTCCCTGCAAGGCAATTTTTATTTTTTATTATTTGGTAAACTGTGCCAACCTCCCACAGCGGCAGACTGCTGCTCGGCATCTGTTTTCACCGAGGAAATGCATACGAGTGTTGATATTGCTATTGACCATTATGCCACACGTGGCTTCAGATACCTCAAAGTCACCACATTGTCCAAGTATCTCTGTGCTTTGGGTTTTTCTGGCTCTTTTTTTTGTTTTTGTTTTTATGTTTCCACGGCAAGATCTGGAATTCTCTATAACTTGTGGCACAACGCAGCAGAAATGTTGGCGTTTTTTGCCATCAAAGTCCAGTTGTAATCATAAACTACAGGCAACAAATGAACTCTCTCATGATGTAAAAGGAAACTGTCCCAAGAAGTGTACTGTACTAATGGAAATCAGTTGTACTGCGAAATACACAGTATCTGAATGTATTTTAAATCTCAGTGGTGGCTTTTTTAAATTTTTATTCCCCCGTTCAAGACCAATGTTGACATTGGCTCTAAGCAGTTCTACATTTTATTCAAGGGTTAGAGTGATTTTAAGACATAATACACACACTAGCAAAGAGTAAAATTGAGAGATCGTATCGACAGTCATATAACAGTGATAGTAATAATACATTTATTTAGTCCTGACTTTCATGGCAAGGTCTCATATCATAAAACATCAATACAATGTTAACACACAAGCAACAACAGAAATAAAATGATAAAACATGGAATAAACGACTGGACAGGAATAAAACAACGTTCTTTATTTTGGATTTCTGCCTTGTTTCCTTGTTCTTTGTAACATGAATAAGATTGAACCATCATTTAAAGTTATAAAGGTGGGATACCTACCAATATTTTGTGATTTATTATTTTAACACAAACGTGAAACAGCATTGGCTTTTGAGCTATGTTAAATTGTATTTCTGTGGATCATGTTTGGATAATTTGCACGTTTGTTTTTGTTCTGTGGTAAGTAAATAGGCCTGGAAGATACTTATAATATAATATTTAATGTTCCCCAGCCTTAAAAAAAATATATGTACAATCTTTTCAGGGATATTATTGAAAGATTTTGATGCAACCTCTGCTGCACCAGAGACTAAGGCTATAGCTGGGCACATGAATTAAATAAAGGTAGAGTACCAGAGTTTAGTCCATAGATGGCCTCAGTTTCTGTGACATTTCAGGCTGACTGTGGAGGTGTTTGACTAGTCTGAACCTTGGTGGCCTCAGCGTGACGTTTTGGGCTGCGTTTTTTTCCAAAAGTTGGAGCCGTTTCAACTTGGTGGTATTGCTAGGGGACTCTGAAGTGTCTGTGTGCTTTTGGGCCACCGAAATGTAAAAAAAATAGTATGATTTTACACATACAAGGAATTTGTTCTGGTGTCATTGGTGCATGGCAAATATTCTCTAAATATAAAAAATAGAAATTAAAAAAATAATAATAATATATATATATATATAAGGCTGTCGTCAAGACGGCTCAACAGCGTCTGCACTTCCTGAGAGTGCTCAGGAAGAACAACATCAACCAGAAGCTGCTGTTAAACTTCCACCATTCCACTGTCGAGAGCATCCTGCTGCTCGGTGTGGTTCTCCCTCTGCACTGAGGCAGACCCAGAGAAGCTCCAGAGAGTGGTCAAGACAGCGCAGATCGTGGGATGCCCCCCCTCAAAGACATTCACACGTCTCGCTGCCTCAGCAGAGCGCAGACCATTGTGAGAGACGACCCCCATCCCGTCCACCACCTGCTTGACCTGCTGTCCTCTGGCAGACGCTACAGGTGCAATAGAACCAAGACAAACAGACTCAAGAACAGTTTCTTTCCCAAAGCCATAAACATTCTGAACGCACACATGCAAAATCTCTTGTGCAATAACTTTACCTCATAGCTTCCTGTGCACTATCTGACCTGTGTGTCACAAGCTATAACCTCATGTGCAATAAATGTGTCATTGCTTTTACCATTTGCTTTGCAGATACAAGCAAGAATGCAGCATTCACTTTTTATGAATACACCCTGGATTCACTAATTAATTTATAATTAATCACACGTGTTTAATCTCATTATTATCACAAAATATTATATACACAAGTGTCGATATGCCCGATATTAAACCTCATCGTTGACTTAGTCAGACAGTTTCTAAAGGTCTCCCTCTGTCTGTCTCTCTCTGTCTGTCTGTCTCTCTCTGTCTCTCTCTCTGCCTTGAGCTGTCTGTCTGTCTGTCTGTCTGTCTGTCTCTCTCTCTCTCTCTCTGCCTCGAGCTGTCTTTCTCTTTCTCTGTCTGTCTCTCTCTCTGTCTCGCTCTCTCTGTCTGTCTCTTTATCTCTCTCTCTCTCTCCCTGTCTCTTTCTCCGTATCTCGCTCTTTCTGCCTCGTTGTCTGTCTCTTTCTCCTGTCTCTCTCTGTGTCTCTGTATGTCTCTCTCTGTCTCTGTCTGTCTCTCTGTCTGTCTCTCTCTCTGTGTGTCTCTCTGTCTGTCTCTCTGCCTGTCTCTGTGCCTGTCTCTGTCTCTCTGCCTGTCTCTGTTTCTCTCTCTGTGTGTGTCTCTCTCTCTCTGTATGTCTCTCTGTGTCTGTCTGTCTGTCTGTCTCTCTCTCTCTTTGTCTGTCTCTCTCTGTCTCTGTCTTGCTCTCTCTGTCTGTCTCTGTGTCTCTCTCTCTCTATCTGTCTGTCTGTCTGTCTGTCTGTCTCTCTTTTTGTCTGTCTCGCTCTCTCTGTTTGTCTGTCTGTCTCTCTCTCTGTCTGTCTGTCTGTCTGTCTGCCTGTCTGTCTGTCTGTCTGTCTGTCTGTCTGTCTGTCTGTCTCTCTATCTGTCTGTCTCTGTCTCTCTCTTTGTCTGTCTCGCTTTCTCTGTCTGTCTCTCTGTCTGTCTCTCTCTCTCTTTGTCTGTCTCTCTCTTTGTCTGTCTCTCTCTGTCTCCGTCTTGCTCTCTCTGTCTGTCTCTCTCTTTGTCTGTCTGTCTGTCTGTCTGTCTGTCTCTGTCTGTCTCTGTCTGTCTGTCTGTCTCTCTCTGTCTGTCTCTGTCTCTGTCTGTCTGTCTCTTTCTCTCTCTGTCTCTCTGTCTGTCTCTGTCTCTCTCTCTGGGGCCGTGTGGCTCCGCCCACTCCGCCGCCTCACGTGACTGACCGTCGCCCAGGTTGTGTCGAAAGCATCCTGGTTGTTAGCACTGAGCTAGCCGCTGACACACACAATAAAAAAACATAAAATACTTCCACAATGGACGAATTAATAACGTGGCTCTAGCGGGGAGAAAGAAGACACGGGAGTACGTGAATGTGGCTTTTCCAACATGCTCTGATATGAGCAGAAATCTGAAGAGGCCAGTCAACACTGCTAACAAAACATTAGCCGGAGCTAGCGTTCAAACTTTGACGGGCGACAGCTAAAGTAGCCGCTAGTTTTCTGATTTACTCTCAGCAAAACAGCCAGCAGGGCGACATGTGTTGTTACTGTAGCAGCCGGGCCATCTGTCTGGCTCTGTAGTTGTTTAAGCACTGCTTAATTAATGCGTTAATTTGACCGGTCCGGCGTTTGTTACCAACTAACGTCAGCTGTTAGTTGAGCGGCTAAATGCTAACACCTTAGCCGCTTCAAACTTCGCTGTAACTCAATATTTACATAAATTTAAAGTGTCTGTTTCTCTGTGGGGTGAAAGTGCAAAAACAAAGCAGTTGTTTTCTGATTGATTTCGACCAATCGCATGAAATATAAATAATGCGAAGCAGCAGGATGTCGCACGCAGCGTGGGGATTAACAGCTGTATTGTGTAGAAAACACATCTGTCCGCTCGTTTCGGTCATCTCTGTATTCACCATGATGCAGCTACTGTAGATTTTTAAAAAATATATAATCCCTAACAGTTTAAGTTTAACATCTTGTAAATATCGAAACATTTTATTACCGAGTTGATCTTTGGCAGTCTGTACAGTCTTCTTTAAGTTATGCCTGGGGACGCGTCTGATAGTAGTGATGACTCCGATGCAAAAACAAATGAAAAGGCCTGCACCGTCAAGCATCAGATCACCAATGGTAAGTCCAATATATATGTATATATATTATATGTGTGTGTGTGTTATCAAACAGCTGTATTACGCAATGCAAATACAGCTGCTGCTGTTGATGGTTTGTCAGAGAGGTGACCACATGTGACCACAGTGTCTGAGATTTTACACTTTTGCACTCCATATAGATTAGATTATACTCTATTTATCCCACAACGGGGGAATTCACTTGTTACAGCAGCAGAAAGTGTAATATACACTACAGAAGTAGAATCACATAAAAGGGCAAAAAACAAACAAACACAATGAACTGTCAGAAGTATCAGTCGGCCTCTACAATAGACAAAAAATTAATAATAATCATCAGAGAAGTGTACAGATGTTCAAAACTAGTACTAAGGTAGAAAATTACTAAAGTAGTGGAATGATTCAAGGAGTTTTATTGTCATTACAACACATGTAAACATGGGATGAAACGAAATTGGTTTCCCCTGGTCCCGGAGCAGCCCGATATCAAATATAAAATATAAAAATATATATATATGTATATATATATAGAATATAAAAAGTAAAGGCAAATTTAAATTCAGAGCAAAAGTATATACAATAAATAGAAAAACAACAACAGTATAACACCATGGTGATACTATAAATAATATTGCACGTGTAATCGGAAAGGAAATATAGATACAGATTTTAAAGTACGACATGATCAGGTGGTGCAGGTACAGTCTGACCGCAGCAGGGAAGAAGGACCTGTAGGTCGTCTGCTTCTTAGATTAGATTAGATTAAAAAAAAAAAGACAGAAATTAAACAGACAATTAAACAGAAATATCTATAACCTACACAATGAACACGAAAGACAATCAACCTTCAAAACAGACAAGGTCTGAGGATCTGTATAAATATATATAAATGCAAAATCTTAGATCTACTGACTCTACTAAGCATTCACCTTTCACTGTGCACGTTTCAATTGCGTACTCTGATGATCTCTGTGCACATTATCTGGTAAATACTTGCACAAACCGTGTACAGCTCTTTTCATTAATCATCATCCTTAAAAACATATTGCACGTATATTTATGTTGTTTGTATTTTTCTTAATGCTAGATTTTTTTATATTCTGTATATTCTTTTATTTTCCATTTTAATATTTGTTATGCGCCACAAACTCCAAGATAAAAACCTACTCCTGTTTCTGATTGTAGTACCAAAAGCTCAGAGCGCCTGGGAAAAAAAAAAAACAATCCGTTTCTCAGCTGACTTCTGACTTCTCATTGTTGTACCAATTTATCCACATAGTTTTCTCCTCAAACTTGACTTTAACAAACCCTTTTGTAAACTGTAATAAACTGAATTACAATGTCATTCACTATTCCTCAGATACAATGTCTTTACACGTGAATAACAGTAGAACATAACTAACATGTCATGTCAACATTTTTTACTTCATTGTAATGTTGTGCAATACAGCGTGAACTCAAAGTTGTATTCTCAATTTAAATGAAATAGAAACGTCATTATATAAATCATAACATCATACAGGTGTTTCTATATTTTCAATTATCTGTGTGTCAGGATCGCTGGTTCTCAACCTCTGGTGGTAAATTAATTTGAAAACAAACAATACTGTCAAAATACTATGTTGGATTGTAATTTAAAAAAGGTTTTCAATATTTTGTTGCAATATCAGCCCGATGCGTACTCATATTTATGCAGGTAGGGTGCATAGATTCCGGATGTTTCAGAAACTCAGCAGTCGACGAGAAATATCAGGAAGAAAAGTGCGGATTAGAAGTTCTACTTTTCCACCACGTTAGCTCTTATTCTTAAAAATAATCTTATTAAGAATAAACCCTTCCACCTGTCTGTAGATAAACAGAGTCGACTGTGTTTTAACATCTGTCACGACGGTACCAAGCTTGAGAAACACTGATCCGGATCACAGATGTCACGCCATTCAAAGAACGTGTCTGAATAAGATCTTACCCACCCACGTGTCACGCTTAAACGTCTTTGTGTCAAACCAGAGGAGCTTGTTATCAGTGCCCAGCTGTGACTCAGTTTATGTTGTGCTGCGTTTAATTTATTTGAATCACTCGGACTGAACTCCGGACCTGAAGAATAGACGATGTGTTGTTGCCTTATAGTTTGTTTATGTGCTCTGTGTGCATCTATACAAATCACATAAAGCACAGGACTGACGCTGTATTGTGAGTGTGATTCAAAATCTGAGAATTTCAGGTTAGTTGTAGATGTGGAAATAATCAGCTTAGTCACTACATGTTTGTCATCAGTCGTCACAGGAGAAATGTCTTACTAATCTTACTGTGTCATTGATCAGGGCGTGGACTTTAGAGTGGGTACTAAGAAGTTTTATTCTAGTTTTTAATCCTTATTATTTGGACAGCTGAAGACAGACAGGAAAGCAGAGAGACAGAGATGAGGGGACGACACGCAGCACTCGAACCCAGCAAGGACTTTTTTCGTACACGAACACACAGTTCATGAGTTGGGCTAAATTAATTAGCTCGTAATTAAAAATACGGCGTCTCTTTAAAGCTCGACAGCTGTTTGAGTATATTTTAAGAGACGCTAATTAAAAACCCCCACAGATTCGTATCGGCGTGTTTTATCTGACATGAAAACTTTTTTTTTGTTCTGGTTTATAATGCAGAAGGAAAAAAAAAAGCCTCGTTATATTGGTGTCACTGTAAAGTTACCTCCAGCAGAGTGAACTGTGGAAAGCAGCTCAGAGTTAGAGAGAAGAAGCAGCTCTCAGCAACAATGTATATGTTAAATTATTTAACATGTTCAAGTTATTTATTAAACAAAGCAGCAAGGATTCACTATGTTTGCCACAATATTTGATAATTTGTGAATTTATTCAAAATCAGAGAGTCGTGCAATATCAGTCGGGCTCTATTGTTAATGTATTTTCAAACGCGTCCTTCTGTACTTCCAGGAATATAACAAGACCGTATACTACATGTTTTAATTGTGGTGTTTTCTTTCTTGACCAGCGAACCTCACGGGTCACACCGAGAGGGTCGGCATGGAGAACTTTGAGCTGCTCAAAGTCTTGGGCACTGGAGGTGAGTGTCTGAGCAGCTGACAGGATGTATTTTTCTGCCATGGTTAAATATCTTGTTTATAATTAATTTGTATAGCCTGTGACAGAAAATATCCCAGAGGACTTAAATGTTGTAGTAACATATTTCTTTACTTTCATCTGCTGATTTGGGATTTGGTATCAACAGCATGAGTAACATCTGTTTAGACGGTGGACAGTATGCTGTCTGATGATTAATACCCGTAAGAGATTTGTGAGTTTCACCTTCCTACCTGATATGATCTGTTTGTCTCTGTCTAGCTTACGGGAAAGTGTTTCTGGTCAGGAAGAACAGCGGTCATGATGCAGGCCAACTGTACGCTATGAAGGTGAGGCGTGGAGAATTAAATGTGTTTATTAATATCAAGACCGGAAACTTGTTGACTCACTGATTTATCTTTTATTAAACATTTATGTATTTATATCCCACACACCGTGATAAATGAGATTCCACAAAGTTTCCAGGAGGAAACATATTGATCTGTTTCGAGCAGATTTTTCTCACTTTATTCATATTTTACGTAATGTCGCTTCTAGTTTCTGTTTGTAACTTAATGCAACATTTTACTTTATGTTGTCATTAAAATTTATTCTGTTCTGATGCCGATCACATATCAGAACGTGAGTTATTCTTATTTTCATGATGATTTTTTCAGGTGTTGAAGAAAGCAGCTATTGTTCAAAAGGCAAAGACAACAGAACACACTCGCACTGAGAGGCAGGTGCTGGAGCACATCCGCCAATCTCCCTTCCTGGTCACGCTCCACTACGCCTTTCAGACGCAGAGCAAGCTGCATCTCATCCTGGGTGAGTGATTGGACTCGCTCCCTCTCTCGTCTGTCTTGAAGTGCTGAATAGATGTTTTCTTTATGTTTGTGTCCATTGATGTATGTCTGTTTGTCGGCATAATGTTTTGTTTGTATCATGTCTATTGAAGCTCCCTGTGTGTCTGTGTGTGTGTGTGTGTGAATACAGACTATGTGAGCGGCGGAGAGATGTTCACTCATTTGTACCAGCGGGATCACTTTCCTGAGGAGGCGGTGCGGATTTATATCGGGGAAATAATCCTGGCTCTGGAACACCTGCACAAGGTGGGTGTCGCTCCTTCCTCCCAGCTCTGTAATTTCAAACTACAGTTATCGATTTTAGCACGCTCGGTGGCAGAACAAAGACCAGGCAACCTTTACAGTTACACCTCACCTCCATATCACGTTTATATATTGTTGTAGCTTACGTGTCGGCATGCAGTTGCTCTCATTTCACAAAGACACAAAGCAACATTATGATCCTAGAGGAGTCAAACTGGGCCTTGAACTGTAAAATGTAATAGATGCTAACTCTGCCTGTGGCCTCCTACATGCTGCCTTATCTTAATAACTCTTCACACGCACTGCGCCTTTTTAAAACCACCGCAGCATCCTTATCTCTTCTAAAAGGATATGCACAAAACAGTGTGAAGAGCGGAGGCAGAATGAGTGTGTTTTCAAGGCTGCTGTTATCAGTTATCTGTAACTTTGGCATGGTGCGAATTTAAATATTTAACTAAATTTAAAGAATTAAATAATATTTAAATCAGATATTTTTGCATCTTGTGGAAAATTCCTCATTTACACAAGTTGTCTGCATTAGTCGAAATCTGTAGTGTTGACTTGAAAAGCAGCAAATAAAACCATTAAAGCAGCAGCAGCCCATTTGGTGACTGGTATTCTCATTTCCTGAGGTGTTGTTGCAATTAAGTGTCACGCTTCAGTTTGTGTTGCTGTCTGGGCAGTTGTTGTTTACTTTTGACTTTACGTTTTAGGGACTAGAAATACTAAATGCTGTTGGAAAAACTGGTAGATAAAAGGCACATTTATCTTATTTGATTGTTAAAATGTTTGTTTTCTTGTCTTTGTTCAGCATTTCCACGAATGTAACTAATAGGTTTCCACTATATTTGTGTGTGTGTTTTTATTCAGCTTGGTATCGTGTACCGAGACATCAAATTGGAAAACATTCTTCTAGACAATGAAGGCCATGTGGTATTGACAGATTTCGGGCTCAGCAAGGAGTTTCTGGAAGAAGAAGTACGTCAACACGATACCAAAACATAAACACGCTGACAGTGATGCATATATAATCTTTGTCATATGTTATCTCAATCAAAACAATATTTTGCTCATATAAGATTTGTTTTTGTGGTTAAACTTTCTTCTTCTTTCTCCTTATTACAGAAGGAAAGGACCTACTCTTTCTGTGGCACTATCGAGTACATGGCACCTGAAATCATCAGGGGGAAATCCGGGCATGGCAAGGTAAATATGTGACAGTACGGCAGCAATCATTTTGGTATTGTTAAAGATTTTAAGTGGTTACATACAAGGATAAGCACAGTAATTGTTCAAATTATTATTATTATTATTATTTTTTTAGGATTATTTTTTTGCTTTTTATGCCTTTTATTGATAGTACAGCTAGATAGCAAGATAGACAGGAAGCAGGGGGCAGAGAGAGGGCGAGTGACATGCAGTAAATTAGCCATCCAATGCGGGATTTGAAACGGAGCCAGCTGCAGCGTGGACTACAGCCTCCACACACGGGGCGGTGGATAGCGTAGTGGGTTAAGCGGCCGCCCCGTGTGTGGAGGCTGTAGTCCTCGCTGCAGCTGGCCCCAAATTATCTAATTCTAAAGCCTAAATTCTGTAAATTTAATGATCTGGGGTCAATGCAGTGGAATAAACACACATTAGATCGCTTATCTTCTCATATTTTGTTGTGTTTCCTTATTACGTTAATGTTTTTAACCCATTTTCTCGTTCAGTCTGTAGATTGGTGGAGTCTTGGGATCCTGATGTTTGAGCTTCTGACAGGAGCGTCTCCCTTTACCTTAGAGGGAGAGAGGAACTCCCAGAGTGAGGTGTCAAAGTGAGTTCTGCTGGCTCCAACCTTTTTGTCCTCATGTCATAAAAATAGGATTTTGAAGTTATTGGGAATAATTTATTTCCCCTGATCGTCTTTTCCACCTCTGTTTTGTCAGACGTATTTTACGCTGCGATCCACCGTTCCCCTCTATGATTGGACCCACTGCTCAGGACCTGCTAAAGAAGTTGTTGGTGAAAGATCCGCACAGGAGGCTGGGTTCTGGACCACGAGGGTCTGAAGACATCAAAGCACATTCCTTCTTCAAGGTCCTACTTACCTCGACTGCCAGTCTCTTAAATATCTCTGCGCTCTCTTCTCATTCATCCATAACTCTCCCTGTTTGCTTTTTGTTTCCTAAACAGGGCCTGAACTGGGCTGACCTAGCACAAAGGAAGGTGGCAAGTCCGTTCAAACCAGAGCTGAAGAGTGAACTTGACGTGGGGAACTTTGCTGAAGAGTTCACCGGGATGGATCCCGTCTACTCTCCAGCTAGCACGCCCCCAAGCACCGGTCGCCTGTTCAAGGTCAGTTCTTACTGTATAACACTCTGATAAAGTAACTGTGAGCCTAATAAGATAATAGAGTTGGTGTATATCTGAATATCTTTCTTAGTAATATTGTTTTCAGGTTGTTTTAAAATGATCTCTCTGTCTCCCTTTCTCTCTCACTCAAAGTAAACCACTACATTCACCTAACGTTGCTTCTCTGTTATTTTAGGGTTACTCCTTTATCGCTCCCTCCATCCTGTTCAATAAGAACGCGGTCATGGGAGACTTTGTAGAATCGCAGGTTGGTGCTGATCGACCAGGTTCAGCATCTGTCCAACGCAGTGCAATGTTAGAGGTATGGATCTTGAACCAGTGGATCTTCACTTATAAAGCCATGTTGGGTTACGGTTCTAAATAATCTGGACATCATATGTTCTTCTTCACATTTATGGTAGAGAGACTGTAATCTAGACAGATGTAAAATAGCGTCTAAATAAGGCTCAGCATTGTTTATTTAGGACAAAACGGAAGCGAGACTGGTTTGCAGAGTCTATTAACCTTCTTTCAGAGCATGTTTTGTCATATTTGATCCAAGTCTAGACAATATTTATCAATGATTATCATCAGATTTATGCTCTGATAGCATTATACTGTATGGCTGTAACTGTTTAGGAATGTAAAACTCAAGTTAGCTCGTCAAAATGATGTTTATCACATCAGGCAGCTGGCTGTAAAGCTGGATTCTTAAAAACTACTAAAGAAATCTGACCTAGTCACTGTTGTGTGTTATTTAACAACAAAATTGTGAATCACAAGTTTGTTATGTAAAATTAAAAGTTTCCCATGAATCACCTAGACTGTGCCGGCTCCAATTTGCCCCGCCAGTTTTCTAATAAGCCAAAAATCCTTTTTTTTCACACTTCAGGCAGAACGTAGCTTTCACTTTCGCTTCCTCTGTGCAACACTGAAGAAAGAAAAGAAAAGAAAAAAAATCACGGTGGGCAGCCGACACAGTTCACAGGGTTAGTCTGTAGTTATAGAGCATCGAGAGTCTCGGCAGAGAATAAAAACATAGAGAAGAAAAGTGTGAGAAGAGTTCAGGTCATGGTTTAACTACAAGACCACCAGCTGACAGCTGCAGAGTTCCTCCACCAAATCAAACTCAAAAATATTTTGAGCAAGGCAAGCAAACAAAAGCCAAGGCGAGCATATAAATCCTTTATATAAAATCGCATGTTCCTCTACAGCAAACTCTTCTCAGGGACATAAATATTGACTTTTCAGGTTGTGTCAAATATTGATCAACACACACCAAAGAGTCAGATCCTTTTTTCATTTGCTGCAACCTGCTGCTCACACCGTCCCTTCTTTCTTCAGGAATCCCAGTTTTTTCAGCACTATGAGCTCTGTCTTCACGGTCCACCCCTCGGCGAGGGTAGTTTCTCGGTGTGCAGGAAGTGCCGGCACAAGCAGAGCAACCACGAGTACGCCGTCAAGATCGTCAGCCGCAGGTCAGCCGCAGATGTGATGTCTTAAATTGCCTCACTGTGCTTTTACAGTATCTCTGCACCATCTGATGGTATAAGTCTCAGAGCGTCCTCGCTAACACTGTTACGTTTATCTGTTAGAATGGAGGCGAACACGCAGAGGGAAGTTGCCGCTTTGAGGCAATGTGAGTCTCACCCAAACATCGTCAAGCTGCATGAAGTCTATACCGATCAGGTAAAGTGGAGGAAACACACCAAGAATGATGTGAACACTAACACGACAAACTGGAGCCCATATATGCCGATATGTACCCCAAAATTCCAGTACAGCAAATAGTGAATATACTGTGTGTACTTTCAAGTAACTCGTAACGCTGGATATCAACGTAACTGTGGCATAAAGTCTTATTTTTTTGCACATGTTCCTCCGTCAGTACCACACGTATTTAGTGATGGAGCTTCTGCGAGGTGGGGAGTTGTTGGAACGGATCAGGAGGAAGAAACTCTTCGGCGAGGCGGAGGCCAGTCAGCTGTTGCAGAGCCTGGTCTCAGCCGTCAGCTTCATGCACGAGGCCGGAGTCGTGCACCGAGACCTGAAGCCAGAGGTGAGCCGAGATTTCACGTCTTCATTCATCCCTGAAATTATCCGCTCTCGTGTGTGTGTGTGTGTGTGTGTGTGTGTGTGTGTGTGTGTGTGTGTGTGTGTGTGTGTGTGTGTGTGTGTGTGTGTGTGTGTGTGTGTGTGTGTGTGTGTGTGTGTGTGTGTGTGTGTGTGTGTGTGTGTGTGTGTGTGTGGTTCTATTCAGATGAAAACATCAGCCTGACGTTATTACAACCATAATTCTGCTCTTTGAAATTAAAAATACATTACAGTAATTAAGTTAGAAACGAGAAAGGAAGCAGCGGCTCGTGGAATTATTGGAGTAATGTGGCGAGAAAGGGGAAGTCTTAATTGTCTCAGTATTTTTCCGCTGTGAGCTGCATGTCTCCTGAGCCGCCCGAGGAAGTGTTGCGTAGTTTTAACCGTCACGTTTGACATGTGGGGATGTTGGTGCGGTTGTTTTCGCGGCGTCGTTTGCACATGATTTAAACGAGGTGGACAACAATGCGTAATGCTCTCTCTGCTGCAGCGAGCGTGGCACTTTTCAAAATGAGCGCCGCAGATTTATCACACACACATATCCTGCCGTCTCTTAGATGGCTGCAGGATTTAATTGACTGAAGGAGAAAGCTTTCTTATGCCGCAGCATAAAGCTGCTGTGAATGACAGATAGTGGTAAGAATCACCCATTAACTTTTAGTTCTGCGCTGTGTTTCACCGAGACGCCTGTCGTAATTGCATAAACTTTTATTTTTCATGCCAATCCAAACACGTTTACCGGTTGGAGAGTGTTTGATTAAAACAGTTTATCCACATTATACCACGAGTCCTGCACATTTCCTCTTAAGTACTAAGAGTTTGCCAACAGATGTGGACAGACTCATGAATCATGGGGAGACAAGCGAGGTGGAAATAGCTTCAGTTTTCCGGCATCTTAATTTGATTTTTAGCAAAATATCAGCAGCTAAATTAGATTTGAATGAAGCTCCCATCTGTTTGACCTCTACTTCCGCCTTCATGCCTCGTGTGTGCACAAGTATAGATTAAGGTCCAAGACATACCAACTTAAGAATAGTATTATTTAGTCTCTGTGCGCTCAGGAAGAAAGAGGATGACCATATGTTTCCTGTGTTTACCTTACAGAACGTGCTATTTGCAGACGAGGGTGAGGACTCTGTGCTGAAAGTCATAGATTTTGGATTCGCCCGCCTCTGCCCGGCGGGCAGCGCCCCCCTGCAGACCCCCTGCTTCACGCTGCAGTACGCCGCACCTGAACTTTTCGAGAGCGCAGGTTACGATAAAGCCTGTGACCTCTGGAGTCTCGGGGTCATCCTGGTAATTTAACCTAAAACTTGTTAATTTCGTTACATCAGACTGGATCATTAACGCCTCTGTGTGTGTTTCCATCAGTACACCATGCTGTCAGGCCAGGTGCCATTTCAGAGCGAGCAGCGGGGGATGACCTCGTCGTATGCTGCTGACATCATGCAAAAAATAAAAGAGGGCGATTTCTCATTGGACGGGGAGGCCTGGAAGGGCGTATCAGAGGATGCCAAAGAGCTCGTTAAAGGTTTGTGATATGTTGCATGAAGGTAAACCTGTTTTGTTTCTGTCTGTCCTGTTGGAAAATGTGACAGTTGATAAAATGTGTTATTTTATTCCACACCCTCTCCTTGCAAGATTTCCTAATACCTTGTTCCTTTGTCTTTGTGTTCGCCTGTTGTTTTAACCCCTCCCTCGATGACTCAAGGTCTGCTCACAGTGGATCCAGAAAACCGTCTCAAACTCTCTGATCTGAAAGAAAACAGCTGGCTGCAGGGCGGAGCATCCATGTCCACCACTCCTTTGTGCACTCCTGATGTTCTTGAGTCTAGCGGGCCTACTGTCCGCACCTATGTCAACGCCACCTACAAGGTAACGTGCACCTAATTTCTCTGAGAAAAGATGTTAAGTCTGTTTCATCTAACTTATTCTTCCCTGTTTCCTCTCTCATCAGGCTTTCAACCGCGGTAAGAGAGAGGGCTTCTTTCTGAAAAGCGTCGACAACGCTCCCCTCGCAAAACGACGGAAGCTGAAGATGACGAGCACGGGCGTAGAGACCAGATGGAGTTCATCCTCTTCCTCCTCCTCTTCTTCCACTTCTTCCTCTGCCTCTGCAACAGCATCCAAAGCACAGCCAAAGCAAACTGTGACCCCAAAGCAGAGCTAGCTTAGACGACGGGGGGGACATAGCAGAAGGAAAATGAAGTGGTATGTGCTCATACTGGCAACACGATGTCCTCCAGCGGTAAGAGGGTCACCACGGTTCCAAAAAATTAAAATATACTGACAAACCAAAAGACTGGTTTAGGTTAGTTTTACGTTTTCAATACAAAATCGAATGAATAGGAAACTTCATTCATCATGCCACATCCTCCCCAAATCAATCATGTATTTTTCTTGAGAGAAGATGATAAAGGTCTAAAAATCTGTGGCCTTGGGGGGAGAGAAACAGTCAGTATTTTCTCACCATAATATGGTGACATCACACACTAAAGTTAAACACATGAGACAGTTACCTATATTCACTGTGGGTAAAAGAAACAGTGCCTGGCTACATAGGGTTAAAGGGAAAAAGGAGCCATACATGAGCAGAAGCCATATATACAGCAAAGCAGTGAATATATATCAATTGAGCCGCTGTGGATACACACAAATTTGCACATTAGCAAATGAATAGTCCTTCCAGAAATTAGCAGGCGTAACCCTTTTTGATTGTATCAAGTTATTTGTGCCATTGCCTCGTTTATAAGGGGACATTCAGACAGGACCAGGCGCTGCAGCATCGCTGCAAAGTCGATGTCAGCACTCCTTCACTCTCCTTCGCTGTCTAAGTCTCTTAACCATCGGACACAAATTAACACCAAATTAAACTTCTTTGTGACACTATTTTGCAGCGTAAATTGCGAGCCAGGCACATATTTTTAGAAGCTAGTACATGAAATAAACAAAGCAAGAACACAATAGGTAGAGTGTCAGTGTTTAGCCGATGAATTCACCTGAGTATTCTCAGTTTCAGAGACATTTCAGGCCGACTGTGGAAGGTTTAACCGCTCTGGCGGCTGCAACGTGACGTTCGGCTGCGTTTTTTTCCCCAAAGTTGGCTTAATTTCTCCATGCTGCGTTTTTTTAGCAGACACAAGCGGACCACCTACACCCAAATCAATGGAAAATCTCCGTTTTCGACACAGCACCGGATCCTGTCTGATCCTGCCCCTTAGAGATCGGCAAAAAATAAACAGCAAAAGTTTGGCCACAACTGTTGGGGCCGCATGTCGGCACTCTGCTCTATAAGGAGAGCAGCATTGTGGAAACTTCCATTGTGTTGGTAAAGCAAAAAAAAAAAAAATCCAGATGTTTGCACTATTTGCAAAGAATGTACATGTGAATGATCAAATAGTAAAAAAAAAAAATCTGGAAGGACTAAGCGCAGAGAGACAGGATGGATGGCAAACGCTGTAAGTCTGTTGAAAAGATCGCGAAGCAGGCGCACCTCCGATACACTACCATGGACACAGTGGATGTCGTGATCGAAGTATATCGACAAACAATCCGAGTTTGACTTGAAGTGGTCGCAGTAACAGTCCAACAGTAGCACCTGGGGAAAAAAACAAAACAAGTAACAGGTTTAAGACACAGACGCAATCATGAGATGGAGCGTGATTTCTCTCGTCATCCTTGCTGTAAATTTCTCACATTATCGTGCCGGTCTGAAAATCTCTCGCATGCTAAATCTGTCGTGATGATTAACCGTCAGAACTTTTAAAACTTTTTTTTTTTTTTTGGTATCTCTCGGGCTCGCTGACGTCACCCAGAATGTTTTTATGCTACCTGAGTGTAGTTTGAGAGTGTATGGAGCAAAATCCATTTTTGGTGATTTTTGCACGAGTGTCGCAAATTTTGTGAATTTTTAAAAAAGTAAAAAGGGGCGTCACAGTTTTCTGTCACCCTTTGTCGGACCAGCGCCACCTGCGGCTCTCACGTACACACAATCTGATTTGATACAGTGAAATATCGTTGCAGTGTTCTTGCTGTTACCTGGGCTGTAAGGGTCACCCATAAAAAAAAATATATATATATATATATATATATGTATATACTCACCCTTGATTTAAAGCAAAAAAGATGTAATGATTTAAAAGTTGACAGCTGTTTTAATGGTATCTTAGTCTCCTGATGTAATTTGTTTTTATTGGATTTTTTCTCCTTTTTTTTTTACATGTTGCACAGTCAGTTGATCAATTAAACACATTTCAGCTTTAAAGGTGCTTTCACTGATATTTATTACATGTAACTGATTTTGATGCTGTGGTAAAATGGGATTATTTGAATTGGCTATCGTTGTTGTTACCACCAGTCTGTGAGTCTGTGAGTGAGTGTGTGAGAGCATGAGTGACACTGGGAGGTCGATCACGGCTGATATTTCTGTTCCAGATGAAGCATTTTTGCAAGTTATGGTATTATTATTTTCTTGTTGTTGTTGTTTGGCGCCTTCGTCTTTCGGAAGTTAAACTGGTTGTTTGTGTTTGAGCATTGAGATTTTTACTTAAATGTGCCGTTGCTTTTGTTGGTGTTGATATTCTTTTATTGTAGTAAATTACATTTTTCTTTTCTCTCTCTCTCTCTCTCTCTCTCTCTTTTTTAGCATTACTATTTTACTGAGATGCACTGTCACTGATGTCGTAACTGGGAAATTTATCTTTTGCACCAAGATTTTTTTTTGGTTGGTGCAGAATAAACATTACTTTTAAATAGATAGTTGTGCTGTTTTGTCTTTCAAGTGTTGTAATCTTTCTGTACATTGCTTGCAATCAGAGTCCAAATACACAGATCCACTAGTACTGTTGTCCATGTTGCCTCTTCTGCCTCCTGTCTTATCTAGATATTGGCAAAGACGTGGGTCATCAGCGGATCTGAGGCAGGTAGAAAGACACCTGTGTGCTCAAACAAGCCTCTTGTAGTGGCACCTACCTGTCAATCTGCATAACTTTAATATAATCATATATATCAGACAGACAGATGAACAGGGAAACTAGCTATAGAGACCAAAACTGTTTTTTGTACCAGGCTGTAAACATGTTTATTTCTGCTTTGAAGTTGGACATTTGAACATGGGGACTTATGGCGATTAACTTGTTCTGTAGCCAGCCTCAAGTGGACGTTTGATGAAGTGCAGTGGAGGTTGCAGCTTGGTTTAAAGTGTAATCAAATTATTGTGTGATATCCTTTTTAACCATTTGACAAAAGCCGCTCGGACAACATACTGATGTATGAGCATCATTTCAGGATATATATCATTGACAGGAAGGATCTTCTGAACCATGAGACAAGCAATGGAATAAACAACAGACGACAAGTTGACGTTCGGTTCACGGTTTAATATCAGCACTGTGGAGACCACAGACAATCTCATTCAACATAAAAAAGACACAGGCTTAATATTCTCCTTTACATTTCTCTGGACGTCCTTCATTGTAATCTCTGATCAGCATTGAGGTTCTCCTGATGCTGATCCTTAGGAACAACGCCAACAATCAGGACATATCATTGCAGGATGAGACAGTTTTATCTCCTATTTATAAACTGTTATTCAAATATATCTTAACCCACCATTGTCAGCATCTATCTACAATAGTCCTGTCACCACAGTCAGTAATGTTCACAGAGACCTTGATCGTCATGAAGCACCTTTTTAGCATATTGCACAAAACAAAAGACGAAATCAGAGGTTGAGTGGGATTTCTGAGCGTCTCAGATTTATCTGATCGTCGGCCAGGTTTCAGAGTCGCTCCCCTCCGGATATGAAGGTCTTTTATCTTTAAACATTGCTGCTTTAAAACAGCAATTATCATGCTGCTGTAGATACTTCACCGAACCAAAGACAGTTTGTGGTTGAAACTTAATAACAGTTTCATAATAGTGTCAAATTCTGCTGTTGTGTTCCCAGCGATTCACAGTTTCAAGATTTGATTTTAAATGACATCTTGTACTCGGGTTCTGTGTAAAACACTGAATAACAAATGCAGATGATTTGAATTTGGTTGTAGGCGGTCTTGACCGTGCAGATAATAAGCGTAAAAGTACTGCTGAGCTTATTCTCTGCCAATTTATTTCTGTTCTTCGGCGTGGTCTTCGTGTCCTCATGTTGAAATCTCTGACTGGAATTTCTTAAAAGCATGTTAGATGGCATTAACAGGGGAGTAAGTAGAGTGAGTTTAACCCTCTTTATCTTTAGTCAAGCAGTCACTTTATCCTGCAGCTTGTGATGCTCATATCCTGCTGTACTGCACTGTTGTCTTTGTACCAAAGATGATTTTCTAGCTGTCCTGTAGCTTATTAATGTTTCTGAAAAGGCGCACACGTGTCCTGTCTTCTTAGTTAGCTTGTTAGCAGGGGCCTACAGTATCCCACTCTGTGTAATGAGTTCATTGGACCATTAGGTGGCTGCTGTGTGCCGTTTCATCTGTCCCTTCATCTTTAGTTTTCCCATCTCTCATTTGCTACGAAAGATACAAACACTTTTGTAAACGTCAAATATTGGATCCTTTTCTTACTTGATGTCATACATGACCGTCAACGGTTACGTGATATACTTCCCCCATTAAACGCCGCTCAGGACAAGGTAGTAATTCACAGAGCAGGGCACAAAGAGCAGGACACAGTGTCCGCCCTAATGATACAAAAGCTTCATTACACAGGACAAGACACTAAATTACAGCCCGCAGACAAGACGCTGTGCAGGAAAGGGTTTGAGAAGCAGTGAGTGGAACACCTCTGTTGACTCTGAGCTGGATGTAACGGATATACAATGCAAAACTGAAATATGAACATGAAATCGAGATGTGATCGATTGAAATTGTTGTAGAACAGAGTCTTCATCAGTCACATTATAAGTGAGGGATCCTTTTTTATTTGTTAAAAAGCAGGTATAGGTGCTGTATATTGTGAAAGTATCAAATCTCTCGATCCACTGAGAAATACACACGTTTATTCAAAAACTCTTTAAACAAGCCGTCAAGACTTCCATGAGGTTGTGATGTCACAATTATACAGTCAGCCACGCCTCCAGCTCAGCCAACCCAGACCAACCGTCCGTAGGGTTTTATATATAACACTGTTTAGAAATGGGTGGTTTTGCGATTTAGTGACCCCGCAAACATCAAGCAAGGTCAACAACACAAGACATAGCAGCCTATGACTTACTAGTCCAACAGCAAAAAGCCAAGCTCTGCGTCTGTTACTAAAAGTCAGTCCCAGATTTACTCTTGTCCAGCGGCATCTTGTTCGGTCACTCTCTCCATAGCTTCCTCCGTCAACCTCCTGTTCGCCTCTGACATCATGTCCATAGAGGCCGCTAAGCCCCGGTAACATTGCCCGCTTGTCCAACTTCAGTTCTGTTGGCTCGACACCAACTCTGCTCCCCATCAGCATTCCCCAGTGTCCCAGGCCTGAAAACCTTCTCTTCCCTGCGGCACAAACACTAACACTCCTGTGCTGCTCTGAGCTCACAGTCCAGGGAAGCCAGGCTAACAAACTGAGCTAATATTAGTTGAGTTGAGGTGGAGCAGCCGGAGGACATCGGAAGGAAAAACCAGAAAGCTTACTGTCCGTAAAACACGATCCAGTTTCAGCAAAATCAGCAAAATAGCTGGCATTTTGAATGTTACGTACCCAGAGCACAAAGTTACATGTGTACAAAGTACAATCACTGGTGTAGCATTGAAATGATTTAAAATGTTTTATTTTATAGTAGACAAGTTAATCACTGGGACTTTAAAAAGACAACCTGCCCAGTTCTTAGAGCTCCAGGGAGGTAGAAGGGATGTAAAACTATATTGAGATGTTTTTTGGGGGTACTTAAGATGACATAAATATGTATTAAAACATGAAATAAAACGCAGAAAAAGTACAATATGGGACCTTTAAGGTTCATCCTCTGAGCACCATTGATAGCAGTCTGTACCACGTTTCTGTACACGTTTCATTGGATCCATCCAATGGTCCAGTAGTGACATTTCACGTGGGGTTCATCCTCCGAGCACCATGAATATACCTGCACCAGATTTTCAATGCAAACGATCAAATAGTTGCTGAGATATTTCAAAAATGATGAAATGATGATGACATCGCCATGGAGCCACAGGAGCAGGGGGTGATATTATATCGGCGGTGATGATGCATGTGATAACACAAAAGCAAGGAGAAACCAATAAAACTGATTGGCATGCTTTGCAGCCCACTCATTGATTGCTGGCAGCAGACGAATTCCCGGCTGAGCCTCTGGGCTAATCAAACTCTTCGCTTCACATATTCCACCGACTGTGTGCTGCAGCAAAGGCCGCTGTTATTGGCACCGCATCGCTTACAAACAGCTGCACCTTCTGAAGGGCAGAGACTTTTTGTCTCTGCTGGAGCACACGAATGTTTACCCGTGAAAACTCACACTTTCACGCACAGCAAAGATGAAAGCCAACAAAAAGAAGAAGAAAAAGAATCTGTTGGCACAGTAAATCCAAACTATGTTTAGATTTAGTGAAGAATTAAATATTAATTAAAGGGTGGAATTAAAATGTCATCTTAAGAATATTAACAGTTCAGCAGACACCTTTGAAAGTGCTATGAAAGCTGTTATTCGATCTGCATCGTGCCAAAAATGTAAAAAATCCTTTGAGATGTGATCTTACAAATAATATTTTGCACTGACTTACATTCCCTTGTAGTGTGAGACCTTGCAGCTTTAACGAAGCGATAAAACGTAGTGTTGCACGACAAACAGGTCTGCAGCTGTGTGCTGAATGCAGCAGAGTAGTAGCTGTGCGGCGCGTTTAAAAAACTGTACACTAAGTGTTTTAACTAATGAGATATTTAACAGGCTATTAAAATATGTGGTTTGTGATATGTCACAAAATGTTGGCCATCAGGGACCCAGAATGCTCTGGTAGTTCACTGATATGTTTCACGAACTCTGTCCATGGTCCTGAGCGCTGCACCATAAATTAAACACCACCGGGGGTCAGTAGGGTGCTTGGCACCGATAGCACGGCGAGCCACTGAGGAGCAATGGCTAACATGAATATAATGTGTCATTGAATCATTAATCAAATCATTCCCCGCGTGGATGATTTGCACAGAATAAATGTAATATATCGAGCACGACAAAGACGGAGCTGGATGGAACACTTGCTCAAAATCATCAATTACAGTCCGTGCGGCTTGGAAGAGACCCAGCGACTGAGTGCAGTCAACGCAGCACACACACACACACACACACACACACACACACACACACACACACACACACACACACACACACACACACACACACACACAAGGGGGTGGGAAACATTTACCAGTAGCACCATCACACTGTAGGAATAATTCCCTTATTGATGAGTTTCCAGAGCAGATCACACATACAGATGTGGTCTGTGATTCCTCTATTAAGCAGTTCAATAGGCACAAAATGTGGATGTGGGCGGCATTGGGGAAGCATCCGGTCATGATATTGACTTGTGTGTGTGAGATTTGTGACAGAATTATTAGTCTGGAGGAATAAAATTCATGTGACGAGTAAATTTAAAGAAGCACACCTTCAGTTTTAGATGTGAAGGTCAGTTAATGCGTTGTTGGAAACCCTGATCGAGCTGTTAGAAACATTTGTATGTCAGTGTGTGACTCTGGAGGAGCTTTCTCTCTTGTGTTATATACAACACTGTGCAGAAATGTCAGCAAGAGCAACAACACAAGACACAGCAGCCAGAGCTCAGGGTCTGTGTCTCAGCGTTTCGTAACACCAAGCTCTCACCAACGACCAAAAGTCAGTCCCAGATTTACTTCTTGTTCAGTCACGTTCTCATTTCTTTTTCTTAGCTTCCTCCAACAACGTCCTCTTCAGTCTCTCCGCCTCTGCCATTATGAGCCCGGTTACACTGCCAGCACAACATGGCTCCTCTTAGCATTCCCATGCACCCCCGTGCCTGAAAGCCTCTCTCTTTTTTCCCCAGTGGTCCAAAAACGCCTGTGGTACAAACACAACTGTGACTCTGGAGAAGCTTTCTAATCTCTGATGACAAACTGATGACATCACTGTTATGTCATCAGGGTGATAATCTTGAGCCGAGCTTGAGAGACTTTTGACAATACGACAGGAAACCTGTGTAACAAATGGAAAAACGCTGAGTTTGAAAACTGGTAGAGAAGTTCTGATCGATGATTCTCGTTGAGTTGCATTCTGGGAATTGTAGGATCCAGACTTGTAGCTTGGCAGCATCTGCTGCTCCGATTTCGTGTCCCCAAACTTTCATAAACGTGCAATATTAAATCACCAGAACAACTCTTTTAAACACAAAGCCCTCCTTTTGCCATACTTAAACATTGTCCGGTGTGTTGTTGCTTTTAGTCGGATAAATTAATACATGAAGCATCATAAACTTGTCATGATACAGGCGTTGTTTACGTTCGCTGCTGTAGGTTGATAACTAAACATATCAGAGACTAAGTTTTGAACTGGATGACATCGTTTGTGGTTCATTGAAGAGGTTTCATTAACCTGAGGGTCAACAAATGTTCATAGCTTACAGCTTCATTTAATTGGAGTTTAAATTAAAAATAGCCACTTAGGAGGTTTTCACCTGGAAGTGACAGTTTATAAATTAAAGGCGGTGTGAAAATGAATATTTTTTCAGCTCACAGCCGACTCCTCTCTGTACCGAGGATGGACGTACACTTAAGCTTCATGTAAATGCTGAGTGCACCGTTAAACACGAGCGATCCTTTGTCGTGCACATCTACTTCCTTCCTCTTACCTTCGTCCTGTGACTCAGTGGCATTTACACAAAAGCGGCCTCAATTTTGCAGCGGCCATCATGTGTGAATAGATCTCAGGGATCTGAGTCATGCGGTGCACGTTGAGATGCTTTCACGTAATCAGTCAGGCAGGTATTGGAAGGAAGAATGCAGATTTCTCAAGCAGCTTTGCTAAATTGACTGGGAGGATGGCGACAGAGCTGACTGTGTTTTGATTGTATAAGAGCTGCTGATAGAAATGTCTTCGCTTTGTGTTTCTCTCTGCCCTCCACCCTCTCACCCCTCTAAGTAAAAGAGCTTTCACTAACCGACACGTACTCAGAACAGAGAAGGCGCGTATTGATTCAGCCAGCTAAAAAGGCATTTTCAATTCACATACCATTTAAACAGCCTTCGCTACACTTTTTACTCCACCAGTTCCATTAACCTCACCCTCCCCTCTGGCACCCATCGCCCCTCTCACTGTGTGTTAACCCCGTCCACTTTATTCTCCTCCCATCATTTCTGGTTCAGCTGAGATTATGTTCATTACCTTTCCGCACACGTCCATCGTTTTTCAGGGCGGGATCGCGCGGTGATACAACTACCAGTGTGTTGTAAAAATGTAAAAAATCACCACTGGTAATATCCAACAGGACGGTTTCTCTGCCTTTAACGAGCCTGTTCAGACAGTTAAAGGTTCAGCTGGCAGAGGAGATGCCATGTACAAACAAAATCTGTGAAATAAAGGTAAACTTTATTGTAGCGTATAAAAAGCCACATCAGAGCCGACCTGAAAAGATGACGAGGCAGCTTTTAAACATGTTGAATATGTCAAACTGAGAGCGCGGGGCGTGAAAGAAGAGCTCTCACAAAGAGGAGGAAGGAGCTGAACAAAATAACAGGGGGGTAAAATCATGGACTGGTATGATTTCCTAAGCTTTTGTGCAATATAAATTATGAGGCATATCTATCTCTCCGGCATTGTTAAGTGCACCTCCTCGGTATCTGATCTGCAGGGCTGTGAGCAGTTTATTAAAAATGGAAGTCATTCTAAATGAGCCTGTAATGCTCAACCCTTTCAGGCAATCTTAATGGATCCCAGCCTATCTCTGACAAGGTTAAACGCTTGAAGAGACAGCGAGAAACGTTAACAGACTAGATTATAGAGAGAGATGAATACCAACCAGGACATAGATTCAGACGGAACGTTAGACACTGTCATGAAAGAAGCCGGCCAGTGTGTTTACATGTATCAGATATGAACAGCTCAAGAATATGTTGACCTCCTACTGTAGCCTTCATATTATCGATTCTCCGTAAACGTATTGCGGCGTTCTAACTGAATTATCAGAGGAAGAAGTGGCCTTCAAAGTTCGACATAGGTGGACAACACTTGCAAATAGAGAGTACAAACTCAGATTCATCAAACTATTTATTGTGGCATGGTTTGTGGCCAGGCTTCAACTTCCATGGCTGCAAAGTACCAAAAACTGGAGTTCCTGGAACAACCACTTGAGGCTGGCTACAGTTAAAAAGTCCAAGTTCACAGCAACTTCCCAGGCGTCATTCGGCTTACCTCAGGTTCTCCAATGATCCACGGCTTTGCCGAATTTTTTAGATTGAATGCCAACATGGCGACCAAAGCTACACGTTTTGAGCTTCAAAATTGGCTCGTCAGAAACATGTGGGTGATGCCACGCATACGCCATCCATTCTTTATACTGTCAGCGGTCTAAACACATCTGTGACGTTTTATCTGTTGACGTCGTTTGTGGCTCACGAAGTTACCAAAGTCGATCATCAGCGGTGCTTTAAAAAAGGAGCAAATGATGTACACCAGAGATGTTACTTCAAGTGAACAAACTCTCGACTCAACACACAGTGCAGGGTTTCATTTCTGAAACATTCAGCCCGTTTTAAGAGAATATTTTGGTTGCAGCATTCTTTCATAAGCACTATATTTCAAATTTTATGGAAAATAAGGACAAACCTGAATGAAGTTTTTTTTTGTTGTTTTAATTTTAATATTCTGATTGCATGATTCAGATATCATTTAAATTATTTGCCGTTAATCTGGTGTCGTTCGTTTGGTGCCTTTTTCCGATCCTGTTTGAGTGTTTCTGTGTTTTCCATATTTGCAGCATGTTTCTGTATTTGCCGTGTTTTCCTATTCCCCACTGTGCCGCATGCGTTGTCAGATTGATGAAGATGTTTTATTCATTTACTTGTGTTTTGTCTATTTGCATGTGTTTTCCTTGAGTTGCAGTGCGTCGCGCTCTCAAGGCCACCCATACTGCACAGCCTCTGCGTTTCACAGAGCCGGGGTTTTGAATGATTTCACTTCAGCCTAACCCCTTTTCTCTGCTCAGCATGCTCACGGTACCTCCAGAGAAGCCGAGGAGCAGCCCAGACTACAGTATTAGCTGCACCTGAAGGCCCGCTGTCGCTGCTGGTGCTTTCGACTCAACAAAAACCTCAAGGTTAATAACTTCAGAAAAATGAAAACAAGTTAAATCCTGTTGACTAAAAATCACCAGAGCAGTCAGATTGTTGGATTATGTTCGCAAGGTCACAACGGGTTTGTAGTCCTGAACCATAAAATGTAAATGTCCTACGAGGACTGTCACGTCCCCTCCACATGGAGTACGTGTCCCTCAGATGACACCACTCACAGGATACATTCAGCCTCATTAGAGGAATTCGCGGTACAGTTTCACAACATGAGATTATTTGAATAATACATTATCTTTGTTTGTTTGGCGGAGAGTGACTGTAAAGTCTTTGGGATAAGCTGTTCCTATGCATCTTTAATGTCGCGCTCGCACGTCCCCATTTATAATGAATACATATAATCTGAATATGCTCACAGATGCCATGGAAACTGTGCTTAAGTTGACATGCTGTTATGCGAGCACATCCCGCAAGTATTTTTAGCTCTTCGTGTGACTGCAGTAAGGTCTCGGCTGGGCTTTATGTGAATATGTTTACATGTCAAAAGCTTTTAATATTTGACCTTTTGAACTCATTCCTTGTTCTGTTTAAGTTGACTTGAAATGGCAATCCTAAAGTTTGTAGGATATCACGTACAAAATGATGCACACGTATTTTTTGACGCAATAGTGCAGCCATAGGCATCGTTTAAATATTTTATGCATCTGTAAAGGAATACCTGGAAAAGCAGTAACTGAATATATACTATATTATATGTGATCGTCACATGCAGTGTGGGTTTATTTTATAGATTTAAATAAACGTACAGTGAAACTTAAAGGGGAAATTGAGCCGTCTGGAGCAGACTCCTCTTCCTTTATTCATCAGGGTATCAGACATGGAGGACGTGAATGGCTGGTCTGCCTTTTAGGACACAGGGCTCTCAAAAAGAACAACCTGTCATGCATTATCATGTCTATCTGCGATCTGGGTCAAGCCCTTGTAATGCATGAGTGCCTTTACAGGCGCGCAGAAGCCACCTTTTCACAGGAAACACAATCGGCTCTATTGTGGAGCCGGGCGCTGCTCTTATGAGCTGATGTTTATGTGTACAGCACAGAGAGCCTAGAGCGACCACTCAAGCCTCACAGCAACTGTGCATTTATGGGCCATATACTGCGTGTGCTGAAAGTGGAAAAAGCATGCCTGTGGGTTTGATAATGCACGATAAAGGGAGAAATCTGTGGCTTCATTATTAATTCACTGTTCCTCCTCAAGCGTTACCTCACAGTTATTCTTCCCCGGGTACATAGATAGTACAAACAGATACACACAACTCGATTTGTGGCACATTTTTCCCAAATAGTGAATGAAGATATATGTTCAGCATGTTTATTATTGTTTACAGCTCCAGCTCTTTTATACTTTGAATTGTTTGATCGATTATATATATATTTCTCATATTCTATTTTAGTACATTTTAATATATATATATTTTTGGCCTTTTATGATAGTACAGCTGAAGATAGACAGGAAGCAGAGAGAGGGGGAGTGACACGCAGTAAACGGGCATGTCCGATGCAGGATTCGAACCGGGGCCAGCTGCAGCGAGGACTATAGCCTGCACACACGGGGCGGCCGCTTAACCCACTACACTACCGACCGACTAACTAAAAATATGTTGTATCGTTCTCATTTTTATCCTGAGTGCTCTGAATGCTAAGCTGACCAGTTCCCATCATCCAACACATTTTGTTGTATTGTGTTAACCTGCATATGAAATACAAAATCAAATTTTCGAAATGTGTTTGGGTCTGAGTCTGGTAGTATTTGAAATGTTTACGTTCAGTAAAGTTCTGATGAGATATCTTATTCCTCTGTTGCGTAAGAGCTCCTCAAAAACACCTTAAAAAGCTACGCTGTTCCAATCCTATAATAAAAATAATAATAATGACTTTATTTATATAGAACCTTTTAAAAATGAGGTTTGCAAAGTGCTTTCTAGAGCAGAGGACTAAACAGAAGGCCAAACCAGTTAAAATTGAGAGCACACAACAAGGACAAAGTCACAGAAAACGGGTAGAGTTTGATTTTTAAAAGCTTAGAAATCAAAGAATAACAGAACATTATGATAAGAGGTTGTGACGGTCACCTGGTTGTTGACCCTTTTTTGTGTTTGTGTTTTAGTGCAGCAGGTACCTGGGCCCAGAGAATTCAGCTGTATAAACCTTGTCTGTCTCTCATCTCTGCTGCATGGCTTTGTTTCTTTGCAACATGCAACATTTCGCACATGCTACACTCATGCGTACGCGTGCCCTTGTTACTGATAAACACACCTCATCTTTTCCTTTGTTTTGTTTTGTGTAAGTTTGTTCTGCTTTCTGAGTGGTTAAACAATGACTGACCTCTATTCTTGCCTTCCATTCGCGTCTCCCTTGTCTTTTGTCGTGGCTTTGGAGGCAGGTCGTGACAGAGGTATAAATATATGTATATATAAGATGGGGGAATAAAAAGGGAAAAACAGACATTAAAAAGGCAGGTCTGGCATCAAGGGTGAACGGATAAAAAGATGATAAAAGAAGTGATAAAAAGACAAAGTCCTGCTGCTGGGAATATACCTTTAGGGCACTAAATGTGTATTAATCCGCAACTGAAAATAGTCCCAACAAATGCATTATTTACTCCTGTTTCAGTGATGTCTGCTAGAAACTACAGTGCCCAGCTGTTTTAGGAGATTACAGAGCATTTAACTGGGATAAGGAGGTCAGAAAGTAATGAGAGATGACCCATTGTTGGTTTTTGGTGTTTTCGTGCATTTATTTGACAACATGAAATATTACGGCAAGCTTATCTTTCAACGCTGAGGGAACCCGGGCCAACTTTTCTCACTTCAATGATGTAATTTTGCTTAAAAGGTCCAGTTAGAGACGCCAACATTGAGCTCAGTTTCAGCAAAAGGTCATTCACTGGACACATTGAGGTATAAAAGGGGGGCACATCTGTCCCTGATGACCTTTTTGATCCTGTTGAGGTACGGGCAGATGTTGCACCGGGCTGAGAAAAGGTGCGACAGAAAATCAACAACAGCATCGTCCAGAGCTGCTCTAAAAAAAAGCTTGGCACGAAGCCATTTACTGCACCAGGGAGCTGTACGCTGCTCTGACCTCTTTGCAAACTCTAAAGCTTTTCTGCCTCATCCTGCCATAAAACCGTTTCATGTAGGTTAGTGGGATATAAAGGACTGCATTGCACTTGTGACTCCCTGCCCACATGCAGAGCAGATCACTGGATCGATTGCAGCCCTCGGTTTCTCTCCCCTGTGGCTCCCTGTGGGAGAGTGAGCGCTGTCAGTGCCGCTGAAACTGTTCCCTCAAATGACAGTTTTAAAAGGCACCTAACATTTCTACCTCCTACAACCCGACGCCCATTTCACTGCTAAATTACAGATAAGCATCTTGCCACACTTACCCTCTCATTTCTTTCAGGCTAACTCATTAAATATGTATTTATTATCTGCTGTTCGGTTATTGCCAACCACTTAACTTAAAGGCTGGGGCTATTTCATAATTTCTCGGCCCAGACATCACTTTTCTTTTTTTTCTTTTATCATTCATGTACAAACAGCCTGAATAATTATCTGCTATTCATTATTCAGGTTCAAAAGCCAACGAGTGGGTGTAAAGCTCCGAAGCTAAAAAACAGATTTACAGGAGATTAAAAAAAAAAAAGCACAACAGAGCCACATAAAGACTTAGGAGAAATATGAGCTAATCTACAGTGTTGTGATACTCAACATCAGTCTTGGACCAGTCTTAAGATTATTTAAATGTCTCGACCTGGACCGCATTTTTATTTGCGCTTGTCTCGGTCTCAGACAAAGAGGACTCTGGTTTTTAGGACTGCGGTGATATCACTAAACTGTCCTGTGCATTGTGTGATTTATTTGTTGCATTATTGGGATTAGAGGTAAAACTTTCAGCTTCAAACGCAACCGAATGTTTTTTAGTTTAGAGTGAATGTAGGAAACAGGAGAAGAATCCGCGGCTGTCTGGAAAGAGACATCAGCCATAACAGCCTTGTATACTGTCTGCTTTTGGCCTTGGTTTAGGTTGTCTTGACTACAACACTGCTAATCTATTTGTTGCCACGATAAAATGAAAGAATTCTAATAATGATTTATGATTTATTTATATTACTTTACAAAAACAGAATCCTTACTCAAGGTTGAGTTTTTTCAGCTTTGCCTGGAGCCTTCCAGCAGATGAACATGTTCAAGTATTTATCTCATATATTTGAGTTGGCAGGACTCACAGATGCAGAGGTTCCATTTATTTATGTGCAATAAAATGATCTTTAAAGCAGCTTAGAGACAATTTTTCATGCAGTGGTGTGAGTTTACACGCTCTAACAAGTTAAGCCGACATATGTGAGGAGTCGTGCAGTTAGTGAGACGTTTACGCTCCAAAACAAGCCACAACTCTAAAAACTACGAGTGTGAATAAAAAAAAAAATCTATATTTTTTGCTGCTTAAAGAGTCTTTTGATCACAACATATTGTAAATTAAGTTTACCTGAATAAACTAAACTAATTTTCTGATCACCAGTTAAATAATTTGTAGTGTGATGGTTCCCAAAGTTTTTTAGATCCAATCAACCCCTGACATAACATGCATGCTCTGTTTTTGGATTTAATAACACTCTGTTATATTGTTTTATATCAAAATTAGTTCAAGAATATATTCTCAATCCAAACAGGTGCTTTGCAGGGTAAATATTTAACAATTACAGCATTAAAAAATCCTCATATGCTCCATGTACTTAGCTCATATCTACTACAAGGACAAACTAAAGGCTTAGGGCACTGTCACGGGACATGTGAGGAATCTGCTGCTGCTGTTGTTGTTGTTGATGTGGAGAGAGAGATCAAAACCTGCAGGTCTGCCTCCACTGACAGCTGGTTTCAGGTTCAGTCCTGTGTCATATGGACCGCGATGTGTCAGCCCTGTCGGACCGTGTTGAGGGCCTGATGTATCATCATTCCTCTCTGCTCGTCTGTGGTCATCATATCTTTCATCCATCTCTTCCTCTAACCATCGTTATTCCTTCTGACTGCTGAGCTCCCAGGGCCGGGGGGAGAAAAGCGTGTCGTGTTACTATGGCAACCGGTAGTGACAGCGACAGTGAGTTGTGCAGCATTTCTGCATATTAACCCTTGAGCCATCTTAGGACCATTCGTGGTTTTTTTTTTTTTGCTTTGTTTAATTATTTAAGAAATGTTTTTCTTTAAAAATTTTTTTAAAATTTGACCCATTCAAAACATGCAGCAAAGTTTCACACTTTTTACTGTTTTTTGCGAAAGAAATATATTTCAGGCTGAAGTAGTTCTAAAAGACTGACATGTTTAAAGTGGAAAAAAATATTAATATATATTATTTTATAGCAGTTTTAGGAAGAAGTTATTTATTTTAAGGAACACAAATGGATGTTTATTTAAAAATATGACACTGAAAAAAAAAAAAACAATGCATCAAAATCAATGTTGCTGCCAATCATTGACCCATCTTAGGGCCTAATAACAATAGTTAGCCATTAGTCATTGAAATGTATTTTATGGAAATTATTTTAGTTTTTTTGTTTTTTTAAATAAAAACCAGCAGAGTTATGTAAACATACTGGCATTTAAAGGGTTAAAAACCAAAAAATATAATTAATATTTGATATGTATATTTCAAGCTGAAGTAGTTCTAAAAGACTGATGTGTTTAAAGTGGAAAGAAATATTATTATATATTATTTTTATAGCAGTTTCTAGGAAGGAGCCACGTTTTGTCTTAGGAACTATTTAGGACACATAACGGGAAGACCCTCCAAGGGTTAAGCAGGCTTCATAAGGTGTGATTTTGATATATATATTCAACTTCTTTCCCTGTTTTGAAGGGTAGAAATGTAGCCAACGCAGCTAAATGTCACTGATTTTTTAATGAGGTGAAGCCTCATTACAATGAGGTGGTATATCTTGCGGCCTGCCATTAAAGGCATCCCAGGGTGCGCCCACTTTGAGACCCGCAGACGCTTAATGGAGACCGGGTTCGGTTCTGACCTGGAAGGAACTGTAGCTGTGAGTTAACAAACCAAACGAACCTGTAGGGGAGCAAAGAAACTTCTCTCTCTCGCATGCTGTGATGCATACTGCTGTCCGCTGATGTATGAGGAAAGAGGATTTCCTGTTAACAGTCACTCACACCCCCTCACAATATGCATCCGTGGTGATTTTGTCTCCCTTCCCTGCCTCCAGTAGTTCTGTCCCGTATGTTGTGGGACAGAGTAAGTCAGCTCAGCGGTGTGGAAAATTAGATCATTAATTGGGAATCATCAACAAGGAACCTTTAATAAGTAATTTAGCAAGTCTTCAGCGGTTGCGCGGGGGAAGAGCTTTATGCTGAGAATAACTTACCATCTATAGTCTATTAAAGGATAAGGTTGCCAATATTTTACGTTTGTTATTGTTTACAAAACCAACCTAAAGACCAAACCAATGATGCTTATTCTCTGTCATTATTCTTTGATTTTCCTACCCTAGCTGTTAGTCGCATTTATTCCTACTGAGAGCATAATTCATATTCATATACATCCATTCTTTAAAACAGCTGGGCGCCGCCGTAGCTGTAAGCAAATGTCACTCAGGCAGGAGTAAACAGTGCATTTGTATGGGGACTATTTCCACCTGTGGATTAATACACGTTTGCTAGAACGAGTCATTCATGCACCAGACTGGACTACTGTAACTCACCTACACAGACATGCAAGAAGTAAATAGACACCGTCATTCAAATTCAAATAAAAGGTGTCTATTTACTTCTTGCATGTCTGTGTACATATATTTCCGAAGTTCTCAGCCCATACAGACCCCAAAAACAGTGTCCCATCTTATGGAAAAAAGGACAGGGCATCTTGGCTGTACACCATTAGACGACCTGCTTTTGTTTTCTGTCTTTTACCAATGTTCAAACTGTATTTTTTTATTCAGTGTGTCTGTCCTTGGTGCCATAAAGTACTACATAAATGAACTTGGCACGCTGATGAGCGTTTACAGCAGCAGGACTGTGAGTGCGGAACTGACTTTAAATAAACTACAGTTCCCATGTTCACGGTGACGAACAAACATGTCACCCAGTTGCTCATTAATGTGTTTCCTTTTAAACATTTGAGCTCTTCTTCTTCGCACAGGCGAATAACATCCATCAGACACAAACGATATTTGTCCAGGACGCCATTGTTGGTTTTTGGTGTTTTCCTGGGATTTCAACAGACATATTTTTGGCCCTCCAACATGCGGCGGTGCCCAAACACCTACTTAACCCTGAGTTTCTTTGCCTTTCACTTCCTCTCTACCTCACTCGTCCTGCTGTGCCAGCCGGGCCCCCGTGCCAAGAATACTTCAAATCTGTCTCTGCGGGGTACAAATAATGGCTGCGATGTGGATTTAAGAATGTGTGCCTCTGTAAATATTTGGTTGTGCCTTGGTATGTCCCCCAGGGAAGGGGATGCCACTCGGTATGGTGAAATAACAGAACACTGTAGACAGTAACCACCACCCCTCGCCACCTCGATTGTAATCTAAAGGAGTCCAGCCTGACAGTAATTCCTCTCCCCCCCCTGGCAACACCAGCAGGAGGAGGATCCCGGGAGTATTTAGTGAAGCAGGAGAAACAAGGACGGACGAAATAGAGACCGACGTCAGATGTATGAAAAAAAAAGAAAAATGAAATTACCCACAAGGACAAACAAAACATACAGAGCTGTTAGGATTTATTAGCAGGTCGTGTCATTCTAGTTGAGTTTGACAGCTGCTTCCGGGTTTAGCTGAGTGGTCTGACTCAGTTCATCCAGCCAAAATGAGTGTTATCACGCTGTAATGGATCGCTACCCTTTGCAGCGCTGTTAGATGGTGTGTTGATTGCATGAATGGGAAAAGAGGATATTAAAGTCTGGAATGAACATTTTAACTCTTTCCACGCTTGCTTTATTATCCAGCGATAAAACATATTTCTTCCCCCTCCCGTCCAAGTGCTGATTAACGCGGTTTACCCATCTATTGCCTATTTTATGTGCCTCCAACTGCTGGATGAATGGTTTGAAGGGAGAAGGAACACTGAAATGTGAATGACAGAGCGGAGACGTGATTGTGTTTATAGTTTGCGGCCCTGCTGAAAGGTGATATGGTTGGAAAGCACATTATTATGGCTCTCACAAAACCCATTTATTTTCACATGAATGTGAAATATCCAGCAGTTGTTTGAACGTTACATGTTTTTTTCTCAGTTTTATCTCACTGTTTAAAATTGGATGATGTGACAGGTAGGGACGTTTCAACTCCAGTTCTTTAATCTTTATACGGTTACGTTTCTGAATATGTAAATGTGTTTTAAGATGAAGGAGGCTTTGAGCCATTTGTAGTAAAACTGGCTGTGAAACGTCCCACTGTAGCAAGCTTCACAGACTGTACGCTAAATTTATTATCCACAAATTGTTCTGTGATTGTGTTTTATGATGTACTCGTATTGGGTCTTAAGGGTTTTTGTGGAAATTTACTGCAATGATTTATACCTTTTTTTTTTTTTTTTGCAATTCCTGAGTTTACCTAAAGGCGTATAAAGAAAATATATCAAGAAACAGCATCTGAAAAAAAAAAAAAAAAACACACTCAGTGTTTTTCACAGTCTGGACACAAGATTGATCTGCCTCATCTCTCTGCGGCGTTATGTTCCCGTTTAATGGCGACATCACACTCGAGGAACGATTGGCTTCCGACATGTACAGTAATTATTCATCAGATGAGCAGAAGTTTTTGTACTGAAGCATCCGCGAGGTAATGACTCCGCACTGAAATGAAAAAGTGGGAGCCAAAATGTGTATATGGCTTGTGTTGTATTTGTTTACATCGCTATCATTTCCGATAACTGGCACAGGGGGAGTGGTTGCGTGGTTTCACCTTATTTTACCTGAATATTTTCGTTACATTATGCCGAGTTAAGTTGTTTGTTGTTCTTGTTCTTTCTACCATAAAACACTTGATAGTTTCCATGCGACATATAATATCATAACGATCATTCGCAAGAATTAATTGAATTGAATGATAGAGCCAACATTTGGTGACAGTGGCAAGGCAAAACGAAACAAAGTGAAACAAGCAGAACCCGGTTCATTGGTCGTAATGAAGAAAGAACAAACATATCCTGATCCAAGATTGGTTACGGTGGAGCTGGAGGCGAGGGTGATCCCATCTGGACAAACTAAATATCTTTAAATAAAGATTTTTTTTTTCCGTCCCATTACAAGAACTTCAGTTTTTCTCGGGTTTAACATCAGAATATCGCGGGTTAACCAGGTTTTTATGTTCTTAAGGCGTGCTTGGGGTTTAGCTAACTGACTGGTTTCATCTGGCTTGATCGAAGAATATAAATAATAAATCTCGGCACTCGAAAGCCCTGAAAAATCTTTTTTTCCCCCCAATGAGCTCCTATTTTCTGTCAAAGTTCAAGCTGTTCTGGTTATCACACTTGACAGAGTCAGGCTTGTTGTCAGTCACACAGTGCTGATGAAGCAGATTAGTTTATTTCTTTTAGTGTATATAGTAAATGTGACTTCAGACCAGTAATCAAACCACATTTTGACTGGATTTCAGAGACTGTGTGGAGATTATTAGCCGGGGGGGAAATGGGTGAGAAAAATAGGATATTGGATTTTTTCTTTTGGGCTGAAAGAGGTCGATGTCTCGCTCGAGCCTCGTAGTCTTTTGTCTGATGACCGTTTAGCCTCCGGGGCCAACGGCCAGGACTTCCTCTGCAGTCAACCTGATACACAAGAATGGGGAGAAACACATTTCTGCTAATCTCCATGAACAGACAGGTCTGTTACGTGCATATGAATGCAGATAACATCATCAGACGATAGGCGACGTGTTCCAAGATTAGGGTTTTATTTTGTAACTCTCCTGTCTCTGTGTTTCGTGTATTTCTACTTCCTGCCTTTGTTTTGTTTTCCCGCCATTTTCTGACTCTGCTCCACCCTGATTTGTTTCACCTGTCCCTCGTTAGTTTCACCTGTCCCTCGTTAGTTTCACCTGTCCCTCGTTAGTTTCACCTGTCCCTCGTTAGTTTCACCTGCCCCTCGTTAGTTTCACCTGCGTCTAATTGTCCTGCCTTGTGTTATTTAGTCTGATCGTGTCTGTTGCACCATCATGCTGTTCTCCAGCTACTAGTGGACCACTGTTGACTCGGATAACTTGTATTTTTGGACTTGCAGTTTGCCAACCATGTAGTCGGTCATTAAAGTCACTTTTGTTCACCTCAGCTTTAAGTGGGGCCACTCTCACAGCTGAATTCATCTGTGAGACAGAAGGAGGGTAGTCTCATTGTTTGGGAGAGTAGAGAAGCAGGAGGTCTTTGAGGGAGAAAAGTTGCTCTAGATAAACTGTATATTATATTACTATGCCCGCATGTGCCCAGTTTTTAGTTCCACTTCTAAAATGCACATCAGTACGTTTATATATTTTATCACAGACAGTAGCAAAAACATTGTAGTGACATGAGTCTGTCTCAGTTGGATAAAAAGTTTGATAATAAAAAAAAGAAAGAAGTGAGCTTACTAGATCTCTGTAGGCTGCTACTTACCTGAGGAAAGCGGCATTGTGGGTAATGTAGGCAACAAGGAAGAACAATACATGGATTAAAAAAAGAGGATGTCTGTCAGTCATGTGTTGATTAACTCTTGTACTAAGTATGAAGTATAACATTATTTTGAGGTATTGGGGAAAGGGTGTTGGATTTTTTGGCATATTTTTGTGGAACAAGATTCAGGTCCTGATTATTTTCATACAGTTCCAAATTGTTGTTCTGAATAGATTTATCACGTATTGCTACAAATCGCCGTCCAATTTGCCTTCCCCCATCCCGTCTCTTTCAAAGGAAGCCAAACTCAAACCAGGTCGCACTTAACATGGCGTGTGTTCACCAACAACCCGGCGGTATCAGTTAGTCTGCCCTAATTACCGAAGAGACTCGCCAGATGAGCCGACTCTTTGCCAAATTTGTGTTGGTTTCATCGTTGACATGTGTGACCGGTGACAGATGCGGCCTGTTTGTTGAAGTGCACATGATAATTCTGAAGCAGAAACCAGCTCTCTCCTCCCCTGCGGTCGTTAAAAACTGCAACTCCAACCAACGTCACATTGACGTCTTCATCGTCAGTAGTCGGCTTCATGTTCCCGGGCAACACCACAATCTGTGCCTCTGCTATATTATCTGTAATATCTTCATGTCTCACTCTGCACTATGGTTTTGCCTTTTAAAGCACTAAAAATTCCTGGTTTCTTCAGTCAGTGTTTTTCTATTATAAATGGTCATTTCAGCCGCACAGGAAGATTTGTTGCATTCATTGTCAGGCCCCTGCGGCTTTGACTCCTGCACTCCTACTAATGGTCTTGCCTTGCTGTATTGTTGCCCGTTGAAGAAATTTAAGCTTATTCTACATTAGCTGCAATTTGCCTTCTGTCTGAACACAAGCTAAATGTAAATCAGGGCCGCCCCAATTTGGAGAAGCCTTTTTACGGTTTATCAGTGTTTGTTTTCTGCATGACAATACAGTCTGGGAAGATGACACTGCATTTAGCGTCTCCGTCAGTGTAAAACTCTTCACGCAGACTCAATTTCTCTCCTTGAATATATCTCTTTAAGACTTCCCACGACGCCAAGATTTGATCCGTGCTTTCTTTTCCACTCTGACTCTCGTTGCTGTCGCAAATTGCTGTCAACAGCAGCGTCGATATTGCGCTTTCATACTGGTATGGATGGAGGGGAGTGTTTCACCGCCGGCTGCTACAGTTCAGCAAGCTGTTTTTCTTGGGTATCTTGACATAATTTTTTTTTTGTGCCGTCGTCATTAAGGTTTTGTACATTGCCTCACATACTTTCCGAAAAAGTCAATAAGAACCATTGTAGCTGTTGTGAGGCCGCTGTATGAATGTAATCAATGCCAGTTTTCTCACCAGTGTTCACAGCTTCAGAGGGCCCTATAAGTTAAGAAAACACAGGAGCGAATGCACTTTTGCCTTGTAAAGACTCTGTTTGTGGTAAATCACACCTAGAACCAGCTAGAGACCTTTTTTTACAAGACGAGAAGTGCAACACATTGGTAAGGGTGAATTACTACCCAATCACAGATGACAGTAAAGACAAACTACCCTTCACTCCTCTGCTTCACGCGGTCCACAGTCTGACCCGACACGAATACAATCGTCTGTCAGCTGAAGGATGATGCTGATTACTGGACAGCAAATAGTTCTCAGCTACAAACAACACACCCATGAACATATATATATATATATATATTTGTTTTCCACCCTCCATTATGGAACCCACCATTGATTGGAAGAAAAAAACTTAAATGCACAATAAAACCAACAGCGATGGCTTTTTTTTTTTTTTTACGTGTGCGTAAGCCCTGCAGAAGTTGTCTCTAACTGTATTCTGTAATATAACGTCCATATGCTCCTTCTCTCTCTCTCCTCCCTCGTTTTCACTATCTGCTTCTCTTGTTTTCCCACTGGGTGGAGGAGCTATAAATTAAAGCGGGGAATTACTGCTAACTGTTGGAATAAATTAAGGCGCTTTTGCGTCTGTAAACACCGTCTGACTGCGTAATTACACTCCCACTCCCACTGAGACGCCGTGGAGAGGGAGGATAAGGGAAGAAATGCAAGCATAGATTGAGAGCATTGGCAGTGGTGGAGAGAAAGCCCCGAACAAAATGTCACAAGGGAGGTCAGATATTAGATTCTCTGAGTCCTGAACGCTGGCTGGGCACTCCCACAGATTAGAGAGAGGGGGGGGGGTAAAGGTGACTTTGAACATCATGATCTCAATCACTATATTGGTCACTGCGTGTTAATGATACAAAGCAAAACACTGCAAACTACCTCAAAACACTGCTCCACAGGACACGACTCTCTCTGAGCGACGTCTCTGGATTATTGGTTGCGGATTTACATATTTGAGCGATTGCAGGAAATGTATTTAACATCAAGCTCTCGTTCAGGCTGCAATCTAATTACAGTGAAGCCCTGTTAATGACAGATCACATTTAGCTGTACAATAGTTTAATGGATGGACTGTCGGCCATAAACCAGAGCTGCATGTGCACGGTAACGTCATTAGCCCGTATAGACCACCACAGAGTCTGAACACTTCGGTACACCTACATGAGCTGACGACGGCGAGTCAAACAAAGTTGTTGACATAAGCCGGGTAAAACACAGTGTTCCAACATGCAGTGTGGAGTCTATAAAGGCTCAGCTCACCTTACTATTTGACTGTATAGCAGCTGAAAAAAAAAAAAAGAGTCAACAGTCGGCCTGCAGAGCTGCTGAGATGTCTGGAGCTGCCAGTGCGACTGCAGCAGTGACTGGACCTAGTGATAGTTTGGATGCACACAGTGAAGTGACAGATAGCTCCTCTGATGGTGCGGTGGCATATTTCTGAGGATGCAACTACAAATGTCTGTATAAAAAAATAATCTGTCACAACATTTGTGTGACATCGTGGCAGGCTAATGAACAGGTCGGAGGTTTTTTACTCCACGGTACATCGTTCAGATGAGGGTTACGACGTTGCACATTCCTGTGCATACTAGATATTGACGTACTTTTACTCTGCCTCGTCTTGGTCTTTTACAAAGATCACTAAATTGCCTTTTAAACCAAACTTAAAAGGGTAATTGGTCCTGTGTCTGATTCGTTTAACATCTACTGCGATAACTTGAGTCATTTCAAGAAAGTGAATAACAGGAGATGAGACTGTTTGCGAGGAGCTGTCATCCAAATCTTCTGTAATATAATTTGGCTACCCGATCCAGTTGTTGTGATAAAAATTAGGGTTAGACAGCTAGTTAGACGTTTTAATGTTTGTTCCTGTTTATTATATGTCTTGAAGGCACTTCCCTTTATTGCTGTAATACTGAGACTGGCAGGATAAGGTAAAGTTCAGGTTAATGTATGAATAGAGAAATTTCAGAACGGAATGAGACAGGGACAGGTCAAAGAGGTGACATCTAGATTGGGGACATACTGGCTACTCATTAGGGGATATGTTGAAGAAAGCTGTTTAAATGCTATGTATGCAAATTGACTCTTAACAATATACAGGGGTTGAGACAGCCCATTTTTAAGAAAATGTATAAGAACCAACTTTCAACACTCCTCAGTGAGCCTTTTTCTCTGTAACTCCGTTAGTGTGTTGCACTGTGAAACGCTCCTCTGGTACAAGAACAATAAATTCAACTTAAACGTTGATGCTTTGAATCCGATCCTCCTCATTTAAGGGTTTTTCTTTAAAATTCCCGTAACACCAGTGGTCCGCAACCTTTTTCTATCCAACAGACGACCTCCCTGACTAAGTGACATATTTCATAAAAGATGACAACTGATAAATTGCAATTAAACCTGATATTAAATGGAATAACTGCAGGAACGTGCGAAGATTCCATCAAAAAATGTGTTTTCCTGATATTTTTAGGAACTAAACAATTCTATGTGTGCATTATGTTTTTTATTTTTGTGTTGTGTTTCAGTGCAGACCTCTTTGACCCGTCTCTCTCCTCCGGCAGTCATGTCTTTGCCTCTATTATTCATGCAACATCTTATCCACACTCCACGTCACACTCATGCATACTGATAAACACCTCGCCGTTTCCTTTGCCTTTTTGTTTATTTTTGTTAAACAACAAATTACTTTTATTTTAGCCTTTAGGCTGTTTAGCAGAGAGTCTCTGTGAATATAGTTTGTGTTCATATCTATCACTGTGCCCTTAATCCTGTGAGATTTAAAGTTTATATCTTATAGGATCATCTAAACTTTAATAAAAGCATAATTGTAATTCTGAGGCGTGTCAGACTGTGTTAAACTTTTATCAATACTTAACAAGCAAAAGCTTTTGGGAGTCTGCCTCTGCACCAAAACTCTTCAGTAATCTCTTCACCCACATAGATCTGTCAAATATTAGCCATACTATACCTTTTGTATATAACACCTGGTCCTGGTCTTGACTACAACACTGCCAGATACTTCAGACATCAAGTGAAGAGACAAGGCCTGTCATAGGGCTGAGAAACAAAACCTCGAGCAGGTTTAGTTTAGCCTTCCTCTCTCACACGTGTAGGTTACTCACTTCAAATGCCCGGCCTCAGACGTAACAGTGATTCATTCCTAGAGAAACACTGACATCAATTTGATGCACACAAAATTACATCAAACGCACTGCGAGCACAGGAGTGCACGACGGTAGCTGCATTTCTTTTTTATTTTTCAAGGTCTTGCTGAATCATTAATGTTCTACGCTGACGTGCAGCATTGTAATTATAGGAGCCAGTGATCTTTGCTTACATTTTTTGCCTTTTATGTATAAAAATCTGCTTTTCTCCACAAATCACGAGCCTGGCTTTTCACTGGGACGTGATTGAGGGGCGTAACACAATATCAAAACTGCACAGATGGCGTATTTTTGCACGTTGAAGCGGTTCAGAAAGACTGTGCCACACCTAATCACACCAGCTGATTCATGGTGGAGCTCCCACGCTGACAAGTGTTGGGGTTTTTTTTTTTTACTTTTAAAGCACAACTGAAATGTAAGCAGCTGGTCTGAGCTCAGCCCCACCGGTGGGATTCACAACACTCAAAGTCCTCACCACGCAAAACGTTGAGGGGGGGGACTCGATTCCTCCCACGGCGAGCTGTGGTCCACATCACTCTGGGGACTGGAACAGATGTCCAACCAATTTGAGGAGCACTTTGAAAACACTTTGCTGTCAAGGCTCGGACTAACGGTGCCATGATTGGACAGAATCATAACCTGCCCAACATGCTGTGCAAGATCAGAGTGGAGCTCTAATTAAAAAAACAACAACATCCATCAGTCTGACAAAGAGGGGCGAGAGAGACCGAGACCAGCAAAACCTGTGGGGAACTGTGCAGAATGCAAGTGCACAGAGACTCCCCGGTGATGCTGTTATTAATCCACAAGGGTGGATTGATAGATAGATGCAACATGTACAAGTCCAAGCTCAATGAGAAAATCCGAACCTGTGGGGAACTGTGCAAAATGCAAGTGCACAGAGAGCCAGAGTGAGTTTATTGATTCAGATAGATAGATAGGCGGATGGATGGATGGGGGAAAAAGAGGAAGAGCTGAGTGAAAGAGAGACAGAAAGAGAGAGAGAGAGAGAGACTCGGGGAAATATGCATCGTGTCTCAGTGTTATTCAAATGACATACAGAGGAAAGGCTTTCACAAGCCTCCTCCTCCGCCGCCTTTAATCCTCTCCATCCTTTTTACGCCTCGGTCTTTCTCTCCTCTGCTCCTCATCTCCAGCCTCAGCTGGCATCTCTCTCTCTCTCTCTCTCTCTCTCTCTCTCTCTCTCTCTCTCTCTCTCTCTCTCTCTCTCCCTCTCTCTTTCAGGAAAAATAAAATAAAACGTCTCCTCTGGTGGGCACAATTTATTCAGTGCAAATAGCTGAGAGGCAGCAGAAATTTGCACCAAAAAAGAAAAGAGAGAGAGAAAGAGAGAGAAAGGTGCGCGGGTGAGCAAGCACCGGACCGGTCCGGCGACTAATTGCCATAATAAGGCGCACAAGTTCGCCAGCGAGTCAGGCACGTTTTTATTTCTCCGTATTACCATGTAGCCAGTGCCGCAGCGGGGAGATAATCGGGCGGAGGGAGCAGTTACAGAGAGGAGACAGAGAGAGAGAGAGAGGAGGAGAGAGGAGCTGGCAGCACATGATCACACAGGCTATCCAGTCACCGATCAACTGGAGCATTCATAATTGCGCTGGCGACAACATATGGGAATACAACAAGGCGAGATTGTGGTCACACCTGCCTTTTTGGAGGACACCGGAGGACCAAACATACACACACACACACACACATATACATACATACACACATACACACACACACACACAAAGGGCGTCCAAATCTGAGGGGACTTTGCATCAAACACAACCGAGAGAGGAAAAAAAAAGCGTGGCAACCGAAGACCATCCGGTAGGTGAGCCTTGATTGATGTGCGCGGACTGCCAATATGCTCTCCATCATCCGATGGAAGCCCGAAAATAAATAAGTAAATAATTAAAAAAAACAAAACACCTCCTTTTTGGTGTTTTTAATGCGCGTTCGCTTTTTTTTTTTAGTCCAACAAGTAGGCTATTATTTGGCACATTTTTTGTGTGTGGTGCTCAGTTTGTGGCACGGTTTGAGAGAGATAATAAGATCTGTCTGTGAGACAATGCAATCGCCTCTTTGCAGGGGGAAAAAAAGCCACTTTGATTGAGGTGGCTGTGGATATGTGTCTGTCAGACATGTATATATGTGTGTATATAAGCTGTGGATTCTGGTTTAGAGGGGCCCGGTCTGGATATAAATTCAAACAAAGACGAAGACAGAATATAAAAGCTACATGGATTAGGGATTGATTGGTCTTCATGCAAGAGAGAGAGAGAGAGAAACCAGGATATTAAAGCATGTTGTAATATTTGCCACATTCTGCTCTTGTAATCTGCATTTGATGGAGCAAATGTTTGTATATTAGGTGCAGAATGTATGTTCAGTCTAAACGCAGGCCTGTTCACATCATCACATCTCGCTGCTTTTCTGCTATGAATGAAGATTGTAAAGTTGCTAAGGTGAGTTCTGGATAGAACCCACATATACACCCCCTCCCCTCATTGCCAGGTTCCCATTGACTTATCTGACTTGTGGACAGAATTACTGCATATATTACTCCTGCAGCAGTGCCTCCCACCGTGCACGCCTATTAAATTATCATTAAGTTGGCGAAACACACACGCCAAAAAAAAAAAAAAAAAAAGCTGAAATCAACAAAACATGCCTTGAATTTAAATGTGGAATTGAAAATATAGGTTGATCAGAGGTGCTCCTGCGTCCATGGCTCGCTCTAATGATGCAGCCGATGAGATAAATTAGTCAGGTTTCATCATGTGTCATCACATCAAAATGAAGAACGTTCGTCAGCTGCTGTGGACCAAACGTAGGTGTTCCAGCAGCTCTAGAGGAAACCAAATGTAAAGCATTAGTGTCTGATTAAAAGGATTTGAATAGGTGTTGACCAACCCAACACATCCTGTGTGTTGAATAATCAGGGCTGAAAGGTAGATCTGGCAAGTGATGAGGACGCGTATTGAGACATATGTGCTTCAATAACTTCTCACCTTTACAAAAAAACAGATGGCGTCGCCAAGGGAATTCATCTTGAGAAAGTTGGAAGAGACATTCTCGGTTGGACTAACCCCCACCGACACGCTGGCACCGAGGCCTACGTCTGGCAGTAATGATGGCAGTCGTGGTGAATGGCCTCCCTGATTACATTGCTCAGACTTACCCGTACCTTTTTGTTGTTTTTTTAAAAAGAGATCCCTCTTGTTGCTCTGTAACCACGATGCTAGCGCTGCAGAGTGTCGCTGAATCGATCTGCGTGGCTCCATCATGCATCAACGCTGTAAATATGCAAGCGATTGAGATTTGCAATTGGATGTCCAGCTCGGGCACAATGCAGCCTCTTCCAGAGCTATTAGACGCTCGGCCATTAACGCGGTTATTGAATGGCGCGGCTTTCCAATTCATTCATTTGTGGATGCAGCAGGCACATTATAGTCCAAGGTTGTTTTGTAGTCTCAGGTCTTTTCAGGAGTGTCTTTATGTTTGTTGATTTGAAGTGGTAGTAAAGCAGATTTTTTTGCATTTGTTTGGAGAGCTTAATACTCTGTGCAGCAGTCCTGTTGGATTTGTTTATGTTGCTGTCCAGGTCTTTCACAATGAAGCACCTGAGGGTAACATTTCTATGGCTGCAGTACCTTCCTGGCATTAAAGGAAAGCATTGAAAATCAGTGTATTGTGTCAGATGATCAATGTCTTTAGTAAGCAGCTGTGTAATAAGATAATGTATAGGGAGCCATTCATTATTACATTTTGCTTAGAGGTTTACTTTCAATAATGACCAGCTTGCTGCTTTCTTTACTTGGCAACCTGTAGCAGATCAGAGACTCGTGTTGTTGCTGCCAGTGATAGGTCAGTCCCGAGTCATTACCACTCGTTTCAATTGGCTGTGAATGCAAGGTAACATTACTTACTGACTTATTGGATGTTATTGACGTTTGACTGACGTCCAGATCATTCGGTCCTGATTGCAGACGGATTAGTTTCAACGCGTCACGTCGCACAAACACGGCTTTCTCATGGAGGAATCATTAAAAAAAAAAAACAGGTCAGAGAAGATGCTGCACCAAGAGAACCTTAAAGACCCGCTGTGCTGCAAGCCATTTCAGATCTGCTTCATGACATCCTCCTCACTTTGTACCATCACAGGCTGCTCAGTGTTGCCACGAAACAACCCCCCCAAAATCAGACAGAAATGGTGCAACTTCAGCCCAGCAAAGCGAGCTGCCCTCAGCCGCTGAGTACTTCTTGCTCACGCGGGGAATATGTGAACTTCCTGTCTATAAAACATAACAGCATAGCCATTATATTCATGACAGCACAGTCATTATAGGAATGACAGCTTTCCCGCTCCCCATTGTTGCCATTACAGCTGAAAAATTGATGGTTTGCAGTGTCTGTGTTGGGCAGTAGGTGGAAACTTGTCAGAACAGACGTGGAGGTGGACTAAAGAACGGGATTAAAACAGCTTATAAAAATTAGTTTAGAGTGATTTTGACAGAAAGCACCTTAAGTGATTGTATTGACTCAGATTGTTAATTGTAAGGGAAGTCATTCCAAGACTGCTAGTGTTATTTTCAGTGCCACAGTGTTAAAACAACACTGATTAAGGAGACGCAGGAGTGCCAATTAGTACTACTGTATAACAGAATGGAAGATGTATGTGCATGAAGCCGGGCGCACGGTCAATTATCTGCTGCAGGGAAAATCTAATAATATATATGAAAAATAAATCACATTTTAAGGTGAAGGTTTAGACTTGAGCAATACCTTTCCCATTAAAGAAACTTGCAGTCTTCCAGCGACCTTTCAGCCTCTTTTTAGAGATCTAATTTCTGCAAAATCTCCAGTTTGTCATATTTTAAATGGATTTTGCACCCAACTGTTTTTGCTCTTTTAATGAAAGCCGTTCCTGAGCCACTTGCTCTTTTTTTTTTTTTTTTTTTTTTTGCAGCAGCAGCAGGGACAGAAACACAGTCCCTCTCTTCTTCGGTGAAAGCATTAGAGGGGAGGAAAGGAAGGGAAAGGAAAGGGAGGGCTTTCTGGAACCAGTAGAGCCTTTGGTGTTGTACCCTTGCCACAGGCCTGCGCTGAGCTGGACAGCCTCTATCTTTGGCCATGACCACAAATTAATTAGTTGTACATTTGCAGGGTAAACAGCACGTTGAACTACTGCTGACAAAACCGGGGTTCATTGGATCAGTGTTAGTCGGCTGGCTGGGAGTCCAAAGAGTGTCAGCTTGTGTCAGGATGTGTCTCTCTACCTCAACTCCAGTCTCCATAACCACTTACTCTCCAATCACGGCATCCATCCTGCTCGTTTTCTGTCATCATAAACGCTTTCATTCTGACGATAAACACCTCCTAACTAAATTTACATGTGAATTAAGGGGCGTCTTCTTTGTGTGACTTTTTGAGCAGCCATTAGTGCATTTCATTGGAGGAAGAGTTGGCAACACTGTCTTTCGTGGATTTATCAGGACATTTATTGTAAACTTTCTGCCATCCCGTGCAGCAGACGCCCGAGTTTTATGAGTGCTATTTATTTTGGCAGAGTGGGAATGGCGATATCAGCACATGCACTCCAAAACGAAATCCTTCCAAGGCAAATAAAACACAAATGGACACGAAAACATTTCCGATTGTTCCTTAATTGCTGTTGATAGCTGTAATGCTGATTCCAAACTAGCATGAAATATAACGCACCTATCAGTCAGTTTTATCCATCAGGAAGTTTAAATACTTTGAAAAGTATGTAGCGGTCACAGTAAGGCTCCGTTTCATGCAAGGTTATTCATATTTTTTGGTTTATTTGGAGTTTTTGTAACATTTCAGCTTTTTACCTGTCTGTAGATATTTAACAGATTATCTACAGCAGGGGTCTTCAACCAGTCCACGACCCCTAGGGGGTCCACAAAGGTACTGCAGGGGGTCCGCCAATTTCTGTCATAATAATTGACAATTTTCACCAAAATAATGGTGAATGTGAGTGTGGAAAAACCACAAACAACGGAGGCATTTACACTGCAGTTGATTGAATCAGTGGACATGTCCAAAGAGACGCAGCTCTTGGCATTTAATTATTGTTTAACCAACAATAATTATGCATAAACCTTTTTTTTTATCAATCATAAACATATATAGGATAATATCCCAGTATATTAATTGCTTAATGAGATTAAATAAAAGCTGAATAAAGTAAATATTAAAGTTATTATAGGCCAGACTCCCTGTTCTGTTCTCGTCCATGGGTTGATCTGAGTATCTGTGATAATTCATGAACATACTAAACGGCAGCGGTGTGATATCAGAAAACAGTTTTTGAATCTCGAAGGATACTCAGCTGCAGGTGTACTATCCAAATAAAGTGTTACCGAAGAATTTGTGCAACAGCAGCTCAAACTCGGCCACGTCAATCAATCAAAGTCAGCCTCTTTATTTCTGCAACCCGAGCATCAGATTTAACAACCATCTAACAAAAACAAGTATTTTCAGGTGCTGTGATGCATAAAAAGGTTTCCCAGAGTAGAAATGTAACGAAGCCGAGCATAATTATCACTTATTACACGATGCATGCATGCCATTAGTGCTTTAGCTCCTGAAGTCTGTTTTGACACGTAAAGATTGTAGACGTTTGGATTTGATTCGTCTTCAGACTGTTGCGAATGCTGGCGCATTAAATCACTTAATTCATCATGATTATTTCCACTTCTATATAATTAATAACATTAAACGGCACAAATCAAACACAATGTGAACATGGTGGGTGGTTAAGTGCGACGTGAGCTCAGTGTTGTACCTGCTCTCGCTCTAACAGTCGGCCCTTCAGTTCTATCAGATTTTCAGGCTTTGGTGAATATGTATAAAAAAAAAAAAGAAGTCGCGAGGTCGCAGCCCACATTTAAAACAAAATTGAATCTAAAGCCAGCACAGGTGCACAGATGTGAGATTGGCAATTTCATGATATGACTAAAAAGACCAGACAGGAACTGCTCTCCCTCCCCTGCTATGCCTCAATCTTGCTGTGTGTGCAGTGCATATCTTTCCCTGATTACATCAGCTGTGGTGCAGATACAACCATTAACTGTGGTTTGAGGCTGTAGAAACATGGCTTCCTGCATTAATTTAGCCTTTTTTGAATATTTCGAATGCCAATTTCACTGAAAAAGAACAAACTGTCTCAGCCTTTAAGACAGAAAGCTGCCAGTTCCTTGGGCTGTGCATGCAGAACACTGTGACCAGTTTACCCACACTGTAGACGTGAGCTCCGCGCAGATGAAAGCGGTGTGAGGACATGGGGTCACAGCTCCATCGACGTTGTCCAATATGCGGCTTTACTTTTGAAATTCGGTGTCCTAGAGTCCCTGGATTGAATTTCCAATAACAATAGTCGTGTGAGCAGACATCAATAGCTTGAAGCTGCTTGTGAGAGTGTGCCGAGCTGGAATACAATCACAATTCTTCTGTCTCCAAAGAGAGCCTGTGTTGTTCTACCACAGGCAATATCATTTCCTCCTTCATGCATTATACTGCCATGTTGAGAGACTGGAAAAAAAAAAGCAAACTAGGTCCTCACTCAATTTTCATTTGTCCTTCATTTCTACCGAGCAGACTCTGGGTGCAGAGATGCAGGAGATGCAGCGTTGATTATATTCAATACTGTAATGAAAAAATCAAACCTTCTGCCTACTTGTTGGAGCCCAGCATTCCCATCGGAAATATGTTCTCCTGGCATGTGAACTTGGAGCTTTTTATCCTTGAAAAAAGAAAAGAAAACACCACTCGAGCCCACATCGACATCTTTTAAATAACACTGTCTCTTTACTGTTTATCAGTGCAATATATCAATATCTCTGACAATGCAGCCTTGAATAAATGTTTCATTTAGGCTTGTACGCACTAGGCCGGTTTGTGAAATACTGTAATGTAGCGTTCCGCTAATAAATCTTATTGTCTAACACGGGAGAGACCGGCGGAGTTGGAGGCATGAAGTGAAGTGAACGTGCTGATAATTTGCATGAACGATTTGCAAAATCACAACAGTAATTTGAACTGAAAAGAGACGTTTAGAGAGCTGAGACAGACAAAACAACGGCGGGTAATGCTTTCGGGTTTTCATTTTTTATGTCGAGGCTCTAAGTGAGATACGGAGGGCGCCTTGTGAAGCCCAGTAGTATTGACATTTGCAAACACTAAACTGTATAAATCAGGCAGAATGTGTCTTCTAAAGAGAATAAGCGAGCTGGCAAACACCCTTGTAGTCTGTAAATCACAAAAATAAGCATTCGCGCTGAGTTTAGTATATTAGTAATAGAGATGTATGTGACAATAGTTGACGAGATATACACACAGATTTAAAAAGCTGTCAGAATCAACTCGGCTGCAGATTGCTGTCCAGTTGTAAACTAATGTCTGGGCCAAAGGTATTAAATATTAATGCTCCCCATGAGGTGGAATACGAGCAAGTTGTATCTGCATGTGTCCTGCCCAGTCACGTAACATGAAAGGCTTCAAGAAATCTATTAATCTGCAAATCTGCGAATATCAAGTAACTGCGTGTCAAATCCAATGCACGGTGCGTGCTGATGTACGGGATTTTCAGACCAAAATGTCTGCTTGCGTGCTCACACTTTTTTTTTTTTTCACGAGTAACTAAGCTCTCCCTGTGCAGCGTAACCGTGACTGCGGGATGATTGATGGACCCAAAGTCAGAGAGAGAAGTCATGACATCACATTTTGTACAGTGTGTCGTTAGTGCAGCGGGCTCCATTACGGGTTCACAGCAGTCTTCATTCATCAAACAAGCATTTCTTTTAAAAAAAATGGATGCTTCGTTTTTCTGCAGTTCCCCCCCCTGCGAGTAATTGCAGTTTACTTGCGGCCAGATCCTAATGAGGACGGTCGCTTTGAAAATGACTCGTTTTTATGCCAATGTGGCATCAAGACGAGACCTTTCACATCTCATCTTGCCACACATGCACAGTATGCATGAAAGTATGCATAAAAACGGCACATTGTTGTGAAGTTAATGTCATGGCGAACCCCAGGGTGCGCTCATCTGGTCTAAAGCTTTAAGAATCCCAATGCTGTGGCTTGCATACATAATAATTTTGCCATAATAAATGTTTGTCATTCCTTTCCACATCTCTCTCTCTCTCCTTCAGCATTGTTTTCTCCTTTCTTTTCCCTCTGATGTCGACCTCTCTTCTTTTTCGAGCTGCCATGTTTTTTTGTTATCATTAGAGACAGATGAAAATGAGAGAGAGAAAAAAAAAGCCTCGGGGCTCGTGTCCTCACATCATCACCACTCCCTTTACCCACCCACCACCCCCTCCCTCCAGTCTCGTTCTCTATCCTCTCTATCCTCCATCTTTCCGTCTTCCTGAGTGACAGCTGGCAGCCAGTAGGGTACAGTGGGCATGCCAACCCGAGTGCAGATATTTGCCAACTGCCTTGAGAAAATACACATTTCCAACGTGACTGACTCATGCGTGCTTGTATCTGCTCAGTGTCTTCTGTCGCTGCTCTTTTTTTTTTTCTTTTTTTTTGCAGCACATATTACAATCACTGCAGCCCGAAGAGCTTTGCGGCCGCTAAAACACAACGCAACAGTACGTTCACAAAGGGCCTGTAAATGAATCCAGCGGGACGGACTCGAGGCCACACAAGGCAGCCGCTATAAAATAAACCACTGACGACTAACAAACTATTTTATGTGGACTGATTTTACATTTTCATTGATTCGTTGTCTAAATATAATTAATTGAAATCCTAAAATCTGCCCCCTCCATGTGTTAACATCTAATCATGAAGATGTTTGCTTCAGGAAGGCTATAGCGATTATTATTTTTTGTTTTGACTGGAACAATAATTAATTTCCGCTTTGTTGCTCATGTGGCTTTTTTCGCTCTCCTGAAATAATAAATAAATAAATAAAGGACGCCGGTGCTTTGCTTTTAAAATTCAGGAGCTTCATAGCACACAGCAAAATGAAGACATCTCCTGTAATGACTCTGCAATATGCAAACAGCACCTTTTGTGATGCAAACAGCGAGCACCGTCCTCTCACCCCATGCGGAAAACACACACACACAGTATATGATACTCTGAATCTGAATATGTGACATCCTGACTGATAAGTGGTGTTAAAGGAGTGAAAATGAGCTGCAGTTATCGTCATTATTCATTCAGAACTTCACCAATTTAAAATCCCCAGTGACAGACGGTGGGAAGTGACATTTGGGTCAGTTTCTCTGCTCGATGTCGACTGAGCTGCAGCTCTGGAAATCCAAGATTTGATCAGTTCTCTGGAGGGTGAGTTGCAGAATTTGACGACAATTTATGGAGCTACAGAGGTCTGTGATTGCAAAGAGGAAATTAAAGGCACAAGATTAGATAAAAACAAACAAAAAACAAGATTTGTGTGCCGTACACACACTTAACGTCGATGTGTAATCTGGGATTATTCTTGTGCAGAAGGAGGGCATGTTTAGCAACACATGCAACGCAGAAATACACGAAATAGACAAAAAAGGAATAAACCCAAAAACACGAGGCTCAGACTTAAACCTTAAGGGATCAAGCAAGACAGGCAGTAATGAAAAATCAGGGATACAGAGATTTGTTGTTTTAGTTTGAAAGGAAAGACACACACATAGAAAGAGAGAGAGAGACAAGAACACCGGCGACAATAATCTCCTGGAAACCTGAGAAAGCTCACTGAGACTTCTATAAAAATCTGATATCTGTCTGAATGTCGTTCTCGCTATTAGCCCCAGTTAGATGCGTTAACATCCAGCATTTAAACGCTGATTACTCCCATTACTACAATGGCATTTGTATAATTACCAAAGCAAACAGGGGAAGCTACCACAGAGCCTTTACACTACAGATGACATTATGTGTCTTTGCATTTCACCGAGAAGCTCGTGAATTGTTTTATAAAACGGCAGATTGGTGGCGGTTGGTGGCACGAAACAAGACGAGAGTTTCAAGCAAACATTGTGAAATTATTGTTATTATTATTGCTCGTTTTCTAATGACTGTGAGACTATTAATTGCTAATTGCACCCACCAATCTTTTGCCTCTTTAGTTAATTGACAGATAACAGGTTTTCCATCCCACTGCCATTTCTAAAAAAGAAACCACGGTGATGCATTTTAAGCCAGCATGTCGGCCTGCTGTGTGGCTGCTCCGCCTTTTAGTCATTTAAGTCACACTTAGGTTTCAGTGGTCATTGGGATTCCTCTTTACGAGGCCCAATGATCAATCAATCCCGTAATTCAATCCCCCGGTCAATCATGTTTAAATGAATAATTCACAAACCATCACAGAAAGCTCAGTGAAATGGTTCACAGGCAGGACGCTGCTCTTATACTGCGAGGAGACCCTGAATGGATTCAGTCCAAAAAATAAAACAGGATTAGGATCAAAAATGTACGAAACAAAAAAGGGAAGATTTGTGCGTCGGTGATCGACATGTTAGCAGAAATGCGATTACACTCGCTCAAAGACTTTGAGTCCTTTGTTGCTTTTGCAGAACAGTTTGCTTGAGGCTGACCATGTAATTCCAATGTCTCTCAGTTCGAGACTTTTGTTGCTTTGTGTCACACCTCCTTTCTCTCCACTCATTTCCTGTCGCCTCCACTGTCTCTCAAAGAAAAAAGCACAGCTCAGGCTTTTCAGCGCCTCGTACGCATTGAAAATGAGTTGCAGGAGAAGTGCTAAAGGCCGTGAAAAGCCATTCTTTCTCAATCAGATGTGAGTCAAGTCATTCTGAGCGGTATTGTCTGCAAAGGTTAAGTTAGATTTAGTTATTTCATATTTGAGATTTCTGTTTTTTATTTTTTTTTCCTTTGCTCTCCTTTGTGGCGAAGTGTCATTGCCATGGCTTGTTTGAGCACACAGGCATCACAACGGCTCTTCAGAAACCTCATCATGGATACAGCCTCCATGTTTCATGTGCTTTAAAGGTGATGTCACATACCTCTGTGCACCATTCAGGATCAAGTGGACACTTATAACCACACCAAAAGTGTTAAACTCTCAATAAATAATTCATATTCAAGATTTTGCTAATTTAGTCTTGAATATTTAGACCACCTGAGATAAATATGAGGCTCTCCAAACAGCAGCATTATGACAGGTATGAAAATACAGTAAGCGTAGGCTGATCCTATTCAGCTAAAGACACAGGAGGCTGGTTTATTCCTAATAAGAAGATTATTTATTGTTTACTGTTGTTGAATCCTCAATGTCTTCCTAATATTCACTTACTATGTTGTCACATTTTAGCCTGCTAATCATGGATGTACATGAGCGCCATGTGCATAAACACGACTAAGCAGCAGTCTGAAACATCGTGCACATAGAATCGTTTTCAAAGAAGTTTTCGTTTACATCAACCCGCATAAATACGCCATCGAGCGCCATCATAACTACGCCAAGTCTATGGGTGACTGGGTCTTCAAATAGGTGGGAAAAGTGGCAGAATTGCTGACCTCCGAGCCCTCATTCGTCTCTGGTCATCGACATGATGCATCATTGGTCACACTTTTGGCGCATCAGCTGCCTAAAACTCTGTTTATTTTCAAATTCAAACGCAAAACTGTAGTTTTCCAGGATCTCCACTCTAGCCGGAGTTTTTAGAAAGATTCATTTTTAGAGGTGAATTCATCGTTTGCGTGTAAAAGAAAGGTACAAACGAAGGGAAATGTCTCAGTTTTTAAAAATACCCGTGTACATGTAAACAGGGCCTAATACTGAAACCAAGTATTAAAGTATCTCCAAGTATCAGTACAAGAAGTTGCCAGGACAGGAGGAAACAGAATGAGAGAAAGAACACTTACCTGCTCCGTCATTTTGAGACACATTTAGTGGTGGAAGGTAGGCGGTTTGATATCCGACTCCTCCGGTCTGCATGCTGAAGTGTCCTTGGGCAAGATACTGAACCAAAGGCTCCCACCGGTGTGTGTGAACGCTTATCAACTGTCTGAGCTGGCACCTTGCATGGCAGTCAGCGCCTTCGATGTATGAATGGGTGAATGCGGTGTGTAGCATAAAAGCACCTTGAGTAGGAAGACGAGAAAGGTGCTTTATAAATACAGTATAAAGAGTATTTAGTATTTATAGCCACATACAGAAAGTGCTTCTTGTGGTTCATGCGTTAACATAAATTTACCTACATGACCCACATCATCATTTCCTGCTTAGTATTTTATAAAAACAGCTTTATTTCTCTAGTGTCAAACACATTGTTTCAGATTAATGCTTCTCATTTAGCGCCTTGCGTGCAGCAGCTATGGTAATTTCAATGGCAATAATTTGCAGGTTTTAAACTTTGTTGCCGCTCAGGACCAGAACATAGAAGCAATCAGAGCAATCTGTTGCACCGCCCACACTAGGTCAGATTACAGCGACACATCAGCCGCTCACAGTGTGGACGCCCTGTCAGGGTGCAATAACCAGCAGCCCACACAGACTGGGGCCCAGATGGACAGGTTTACTGTTTCTGATTTCCTTCCCCTCCTCCTGCCACCGAGCAGTCCTCTCTCCGCGCTTCAGGCTTTCTGCTCTTGTGAAATGAAGTGTGATGATCAATTGCGCTGAAAATTTCTCAGAAGGTTTAAAATGGAGTTCTGTGGCCCGCGTCTGCCTCCTGAATTTTTTAACTTTTCCTCCACGCAGAAAGACAAATGGCTGCCCTTTATGGAACAGCCTTAAGGCGTTTGATTGTTAATACTGGGCGTGTTTAATATTATAGAGGAGAGTTGTTAAATATATAAACACATTACAGTACATCTTATGATTTATGAGCTTTTTAGAAAATTGCATTATACGCTTTTTACACACGTATCTGTTTTCTCTGTTTCCTAACGAATAAACTGAGTTCTTATTTATTTATTTTCGACTCCTCTGGGAGTCGTCCGTATGTGCTTTTTTACGACGTCACAGTCACAATCAGTCATATGGACGTGGATCGCTTCCAGAATACACACACACTCTGAGAATAAAGGAATAAATTGATAATAAAAAATAAAAAAAAATGCCAGGAAAACATAAAATTTCTTGACATTGAGGTTATTGGCTTTTGTGACTGGAGAGAAAGTTTATTGCGGGGAGCTTTTCAGAGGCTAAAAGGAGACAAAGGAAGCTAATCTCACTTAGAATGGTAAAACCTGCTATATAGCTAATGAAGTATTATACTGTGGTCAATGAGGTAGAGGTACTGCAGAGAGCCTACGCAGTATGTGTGTCTGTGTGTGTGTGTGCGTCAGTGTGCTTTTGTTGTATGAGTGGGGGTTTGTTTGTCAGGAGGATGTGGTGATAATGCCGCCATCAAGAAGTGAAGTCTTTCAAGGGAGAATGAGCCTGCATGGCGGGAAGAGGAAGGCAGAGAGAAGAGAGAGCTTTCAGTGGAACAGAGAGAGAACGTAGGCAGGCAGTGAGACTAAAGAAAAACATGCATTATGACAAGAATTTCTATCATAGCATGGAATGGTATGTAATAATAATGTGTTTTTGCTTATTTTAGACCGGAATGTTTGCTGTTTTTGTAAGGCCCCAAAGCCATTAATTTCCATACAGTATAGCAAGACTAATGCTGTGTCTCAATTCGGATACTTCTACTGTATGTAGTACACTGTGTACTTCCTCCCACAGCGCGCTAGTAGTAGTGTTGTCTCGATTTGAGTACACCCCAAGCGGAAACCTCTGTGGACATGCTAAATCTATCCTTCCCTAGTACTGTCACAGTAGTTTTTGCTGCACTAACATGTCCTAGTCTCACTTGTACCCTGATTGTTTCAGCTAAATGACTAAATGCAATGCAATGCTGTGAAGTGAAACCAATGCAAGAAGTGCTAAAAATTATCTGCAGTTCCTCAAACGTCCACTTGAGGCTGGCTTACAGAACGAGTCAGTCTCCATAAGTCCCCTATGTTCAAATGTCTAACTTCACAGCAGAAATAAACATGTTTACAGCCTGGTACAAAAAAAACAGATTTGGTCCTCTATAGCTAATTTTCCCTGCACACGACAACTGTACTGAGGGTGAATTATTATATAACTTGCATGTTCAAATTAAAATGAAATGAAATGAAATTAAAGTTATGCAGAATTAAGAACATAGCCGCTTTGATTGACAGGTAGGTGCTGCTACAGATGGCTTGATTGAGCACCCAGACTTTATTTAGCCCGCCTCAGCTCCAACGATGATCCACGTCTTAGTTTGGATCAGTCGGGAGGGTTAGGGTCACATTGAGCTTTAAAATGGCTTCTCAGTAGTCATGGATACAACGTTGTTGCTTTATGCTGGCTGTTGTGCACTTACTAGAAATGACAACTCTATTTCCTTTTTTCGCCAAATTGCAACCAAAGCATCAGCGACTTTTGCAACGTTTGACTTCCAAATTGTGAATATAAAACTTTTCCTTTTTTACTTTCATTCAACTTTTATTCACCACAACCACTTCAGCTCCAAAGACGGCGAGAAGTTTTAAGTGTTTCACACTCAACAGTTTGACCTAATGAGCGAACCATCCAGCACACGGCATGCTCTGTAACAATGGAACTATGTGAAAGGCCCAGCATAAAGAGTCTACAGTTATTGTGGCAGCTCTGTGAGGCTGTATTTAGGCCCATTGGTGCTTTGAGCTAAACGCTAACAATGACACCGTGACAATATGTGACCCGTGGCATCATTTCCAGTCACTCTGACCCAGAAACGAGTTGTGATAATGTTCGCCACAAAGCTGAGCCTTCTCTCTTTCACAGACGTGCAGAAAACTCAAAATGTGTTTCTGGGTCAAAGTCACTCAAAATGATGGAGCAGGTCACATATGTTAACCGTCTTAATTTAGTGTGTTAGCATACTAACGTTTGATAATTACAGCCAGAGGCTAGAAACCAAAGCCATGCAGTAGACAAATCAAAGATTTTGGACTGATGGTAGCGCTAGATGAAAAGTTAGGAGATCGCCAAAGTTATTTCAGTTTGTCCTGAGGGTAACATCAATGACTGAACCACATTTGACGGCAAAATCGTGACGTTAGTGTGGCTAAAAATCAATTAGCAGCCTCTTGAGACTTGAAACTTAAAGTGTGTCTTTCTTTTGTTCAGAGTTCCCGTTATTGTTGCATGATAATGTAATTACTATTGTTTATTGAGTACAATGAATGCAGGATTAGAGCAGCTACGATCAATATTGTTATATTAACAGAAGATTGGCTTTTATGTGAAAGCCCACACAGCAGTTCCCTGAACTCTACAGAGCGTTTTAGCGTCTTTCAGGAAATTGTTTTGGTTTCTTGAGCGCCCAGCTCTCATGCTGTTGTTTTCTGCCGCTGCAGCAGTTCGGAGGTGCTGGATGTAGTGCAGCATTTATCAGCTAAAGAGCCAAATATTTAATTGAAGAATTGGTGGAGACAAAAACGGAGCTAAAAGGAGAGTAAATATTGGATTTACATTCATCAGCTGGACAGAAACACAACTCCAAATTACTTTAATACTGCACTTTAACGGCTGGATGTGTAAATAAGCAACTGTTAAGCCACATTGGTGATAATAAGTGAGTGCTATGGTGGTTTGCAGTTCATTCAGCAGTTGTTGAAGTACATTTGAGTGAAGAGAAGTGACTTGTAAAAGACATACAATCATTTTTTAAGTTATTTTTCAATCCTAAATCATAAATATTTCTTTACGTGTGTGTGACTAATCTCACATACCATTGGACCCATCAGTCTTGCACATTTATGACTTTTATGCTCAAGGACCTCTTGTGTTTGTGGTGATTCACATTTTTGAAAAACCTGTTTTATTGACTGCTCTGTTTTATACGTCCATCGACTGCTGACCCTTCAGTCCTCATTCACTGGCCCGTAGTGTTCGCCTATTTTACGATATGCGACGTAGTAAAAGATGTTTTAGGCTAAAAACAAGACATCCATAGAAACGTTTGGTCTTATTTTGGATCTAATCTTTGAACTAAAGTTAGGTGTGTGGTATGAAATTAATGAATCCCTGTTATGTTATCTTGACTGTAAAGGATGCTCGCTGTACTCTGATTAGCTAAGCACTAGAAAATAATAAAACAACGCCGCTGGGACACACCTGGCCAGCCTCCTCTCGCTCAGTTTCTGCAAAATGTTTTTATCGTGACGTCCGGACGCAAGTCAAGGTTGTGTTGCTCTGTAAGCTGAATCAAGGGCGTGCAGGTTTGAAAGATGACAACTGTACTTTTCTCAGCGGGAGCGCAAATGTCATCAGTCCTGAAAATATGGCTGAGCAGCAGTGCTGCGGTCAAAGGTCGCGACTGTATTCACACGTGGAGCTTTTTCCCCACGGAAACTTAATGACTGGAACATGGACACCAACCGTTTTTAATGACAGAGATAAAACCTGGTTGACCTGACCTCTGGGGGAAAAAATAATCCTTTGATTCAGTCACTGCCACTGTAGATAATTGTCCACTCTGCAGATAGATGCATGCACGCTGACCCCTGCAAGGAGTCTGTATGTACAATGTGAAACTGGAACAGTAATAAAAACAGCACAAGCTCTAAAATAACACTCAAAATGGAAATGGTGCACATGTTTATTTTGTCTCGATGTGCTTGCATTGGCACGCGTAACTGTAATTTTTGAGGCTCCTGATGATCTTGGTCCCTGGGGGCCATCTGAGGATACTCTAGAGGGTCCTTTTTCCATCAAGAATGGAGGAAAACCTCCACCGTACCTCCTGTTCTTTTCCGTCTGTTCCTAGTTTCTGCCATTTTCCATTTGTCAAGTCCTGCTGTATCATTTTATGCTTGACTTTCTTTTCCTATTACCTCATGTACAGACGGTATGGCAGCCCGTGGGATATGTCAACATGCGGACCCATTAAATTATTAGACCTTGTTTATCATGAACTCTGTGGCGTACAGAACTGACTGCATCATTTTATTATTCATGCGGCATGACTGTTCCCAAATGATGCTAACAGGACCAAGTGGGATCAGATTAATGCTGTCACATAATGACGCGGGAATAAGACAAACACGTACACATTTTGACATGTCGCTTTTATTAATAATTAGCGGTGTTCGGGGAGCCAGCGTGGACGCAGTGTACTGTAAGATAAAGTCTGTTGTTTTGTGCTGCAGCCTTGGTCAGATTGACGTGGCCAGTTGGATCAGCTTTGGCTATTTCTGTCTTTTTTCTTTTTGTTTTTTTTTGTGTGGTGCGAGCTTGCTGCAGGCAGGAGGAGGAGGTTGGAACGCTGTCCGCTCGACTGAGTGGTCGAGTGAGGGCGACCCGTCTCGCCAACAGGAGAGGAAACGTTTTGTGAGGTGCAAGCCCTCGACGAACTGCACCTCCTGTGAGCTGCAGGCCTCCGTATGACATGAACGACCGAGCGTATAGTGGTCAAAGCAGGCCAAAAATCGAAAAAAGCTGAAATATATAGTTTACTCTGTGATAACACGGTCTGTTTCTCGTGCTCAAACGGCTGTAAATATGTCATTAAACAGGCCATCCAGACATGAGTCATCTGTGAGATTAGTCTTTGTTTTCTGCACGCCCTCTGTCCTTCTCTATTCTTATCCTGCCTAATTTCCTCTCTGTCTCACACGTTTTTTTTCCCCCACCCCAGCATGTTGACCTTGTCCCTTATTCCACCTTGTTCGATTGTGAGATTGTCCACAATGTATGTGTGACTGTGTGTGTGTGTGTGTGTGTGAGTGGACAAAGAGGAAATAGAGGATAAAGGTGGGAGAGAGAGCAGTGGAGAGAGAGGGGGGGAAAGAGAGAGGGAGCAGTGAGGTGTCCAGCACTTAAATTGCCTGTTTATTTCCAGTCATTGCATCAATTACACTGATACAGCTTACAAACGAGTGCACTGAATGTGTTTGTGTGTACGTGTAAGATGGGGGTGGAATAGAAAAACGATTAAGAATGATAGATATGGAGATCTTTGTGCTGTGGTGAGCATTTTCTGGCTTCCGGCGAGTCGCAAAAAAAAAAAGCACACACACACACAGGGGCAGAAAAGATCTTTTTTTTTTTGTTCTGTTACAAGCGACGGAAGCGAAGGAAAGCTGAACTGTATTTTGATTGTGATCCCTTTGACAATCAGTAAATCCATGCATAGAGAGCGCACGGCTGAGTGTTTGAAGGGGTCCGCAAGGGTGTGTCGGCCTGTGGCTTGCCCTGAGATCAGGAGCGTGATCGTCGGCTCTCTGGGGAAGAGGGGCGTGTCTGTGACAGGCTGCAGTGATTAGTGGAGCTCGGCGGACAGAATTTATCAGACTCAGCCGAGGCCATGAACCATTTCGGCCTGCAACTCTGCAATTTGTCTCCCACTTCGCGTCATATAACAGCCTCAGTGTGGCTTGCTTTTTGCGACATGCATGATCTTCTCGCCTCGTGTCTTTCTATTGGTGCCTCGCGTCGTGGAAGTATATTTGGATTCATCGATGGTGAGATGTTAGCAAATCTCGTTTGGATGACAGGGCACTTTACCTGAGGGAGATATACAAAACTGCTGTCAATATCAATGTGATGTGATATATGCTTACTTCAGTTATTCTGCGATTGTGCGAATGCATGTTGCATTTAAATCTTGACGGATAAAAAAAAAAAAGATTTCTCAGGAGGATCTCCGGAAGAAGTGCTGAAACGAAGAGTCAATTTTACAGCTGCAAATAAATATAGATTAGATTTATTCTACGTTAATCTGCCAATTACTGTATTTTCTCAGTTAGTTGATTAATCATTTAGTCCGTTGTATGGCTGCAACTAAAAACACTAAAACACCATGCACAGACTCATGAACGTAAAAACTATTCAACTACGTAGTCGACTCAGTGCCTGCTCTGAAACTAAAGTAGTTTCTCATGGCTGCGTATTAGATTCATTCTAGATTCGTCTGCCAATTATTTTCTTTGTCTATAAACAGTCAGAAAATAATGAAAATACCTGGCAGAATTTCTCAATGTCCAACATTTTCAAATGTTTGATATTCAGATATTCACTATATTGTTGTCTAAAAGAAGGAAAAGCATCAATTGTTTTCCATTTTGGCCTTAAAAAATGCTAAATTGATCGTTTGATCAATAAAAATGTTTATCTATAGATTATCTAATTTATTTTCAAGAGACTCTGTGTTACCAGAAAAGACTGACAAATAATCAATTTTCAGTTGTACAGCTTCAAAAACATATATATTATATTCATAATAGATCAATTTTCCAATTATTTTCTTTGTTAGTTCATCAATCCTTTTGTCTATAAAGTGTCAGAAAATAATGAAAATACCTGGTAGAATTTCTCAGAGTCCGACCTCTTCAAATGTCCAATCAATAGTCCAAAGATATTTAGTTTACTGTAAGAAACGAAGGAAAAGCATCAAATGACGATGCAGGAATCAGGGAATGTTTTCCAGTTTTGGCTTTTAAGAAAATGCTAAATTGATCATTCGGTTATTAAAAATAGTCAATAATTTTCTCTGGCATTGTTTCGGTTGCATCACTAGCACAATAGATCTTAGCACAGGTACTCAATGAAACAATGAGACGTGGATAGCACGCTATGAATTTCGTTGGTGCTCAGGATTGTTGTCATATTGAGCAAGGTGAACCAGAAATGGCTGCTATAAGATTGTCCATCTATGCTATATCACACTTTCTCCATATGAAATCACCAGTGATGACTTAAACTGAGACACAGTATCTGTCTTTCTTTGCAGTTACCATTTCATGCTTTGGGAAGGGAGCAATCTATGAATAAGGTTGCCACATGCCAGATGAACACTTGAATATGCTATGAATATATACATACTCAGTATACAGTATGTACAGAGTAGGTGGGTCAGAGAGCCCTCTGCAGATTTACATTGATCACATGGTTACAATGATTCTGTGCAGTTTAATTTTTGAATAATAAAACTCATGCATCACTTTAACTTGGATTAATTGGTGCCTGGCATTAATAGAACACGATCGAGTCCTCCTGAGGCCCTCCTCCCAAACGACATCTCCAATCTGCATTCCCAGCTCCTCCTCCCAGGATTTTTTCAAAGACTGTATAATCCACTTGTTGAGAGGATATATTTACAAGTCTGAGACCAATTTTTCGGATCCAGGTGCTTATAAAATAAGCTTATGAATCATTGTTCCCTGAGGGAGAAACAGTGACTCACATAATTCCTAATCTGCAAATATCAGAAGAAATGTGTCATGGGAAGAGAGAACTTGTTTAATTGCCAGAATTTTTGATAGCCAATTATTTTTTGGCAAGTGTTAATCAAGTAAAAGAAAAAAAAAACACTTTTACTGGCTCAAACTTCTGAGAAATAAACATATTTGTTATGATAGATTCATCTGGGAGGGACAACTTTCACACTGTGACATTGTTTTTCACATTATCACATTAAGAAGGTATCAAATAAATTCTTAATATAGAAATCTTTGCTGCTTTAACAAGTCACCATGGGCTTCAGAAACCGTGATGAGTCCCAATTTTTTGACATTTCAAGATGAAACGATTCATTTGTTAATCAAAGGAACAACTCGGAGATGAATAGCTAATGAAGCTGTTTACTTCCATTACTGTTATGAAGCCATCGGGTTTTCCTGCGTTAGAAATGTCAAAGTAAATCCGTGTATTAGAGGAAACTACTTTTAATCAGCTGCTGAGCAGCCAATCATACTGGCCCGGCTCATTACTGTCAAAAGCAGAGAGCATGAAAAACATGGGTGACAGATTTAGTGGCCTGCCTCTATCCCTCTGCGATGCATACACAGTTTTTATGGTAAGGGAAACAATTCATCACGGGGCAATTCATCAGTTTATAACTTTTAATTAATGTTCAAACGCGCAGACCTTTAAAACGGCAACCTCAGCTCACGCCCGCTTTCAAGTGTCCGCTCTGCTTGTTTCCCCCTCTCGACGTCCACACCTTCTTCTTCGTGTCCTTAAAGTGTGCCTGGTCTATTTACTGATCCGCTTGCACTTCAGCGCTAACCCACTCTATTTTCACAGCTCCTCTTTCCCTCTCCACTCTATATTCCCTCCATGTTTACATTAGTTTCACTGGCAAGTCCTTGCGGCTCAATCCCCTGCCAATATTTGTGTTGCGGTGGATGCTGCCCCCTATTTCCAGCGTTTTATCATCTTAACATCTTTCCCAAACAGCTCATTTCGTTTCTTAAATCCTCGTCCTCCCCCACCCCCACACTCCTCTGCCCTGAATTAGCGACATCGAGGATGAAAATGAAAAGAAATGGCCAATCAGAGAGTGCAACGGAAAGGGGAAACCATTGAAAAAAGGGCTCAAAATGGAGCCCGCGTGAGCAAATTGGACAGTCATAAGCACAGCTAGAAAAAGTCCACATAATAGGGAAGAAAAGAGAACCCGACAGATTGATTCTGAGTGAAATTAAAGAGGACGAGTGGGAGAATGAGATGAGTAAATTGAGCATTGCATACTGCATTACAGTGTCTCTTAATTAACCGTGTAAAAGCTTTCTTATTAGGACTGATGCACTCCTCAGTTAACGAGGGAAGAGAGAATGCTCTTTCGGTTGTCATTGAGATGGGCCTCAGAGGGAAAAAAAATGAAACAGCACAGCACTGAATAGGAAAGGGCGAGAACAACGCGGGGACAATGATAAAGAAAGGACTGAACTAACTGTTCGCGTAAAATCATCTGACTCTGCGCGTTTTGTCTCAATTATCTGTCATCTTTGTCATCTCAGTCCACGCTGCTCTCCTCCACCACCACCACCACCACCCTGTCAGTGAATAGACATTATGTGCAGCTGTGTTGAAAGTCTGATCACATCGCAGGGTATCTGTGTGTGTGTGTGTGTGTGTGTGCGTGTGTGTGTAATGATTTCAAGCGTCAGGTTCTGCACCTTTCCTGTCTATCATCACTAAATAACAGGGAGGCATAAACAATTTAAAACACACACACAATCTTTTTAATCTTTTATTTACACGCACATACAAACAGTATCTGAGAGAAATGCACCATAGCAACGGAGAGATATAAACAAAGCCCGACTGCGACATGGACACTAGATATTTTTTGGAGCCACAGTGTATCACTATATTAATGTTTCCAAAGCATGACATGCAGATTATGACTTTAATGAATAGTTAATGTTTCGGAAAATACATTGATTTGCTTTTCTTTCCCGAAAGTAAGCTGAGAACATTGATATAAATTCCATGGCATGTTTTTTAAAAAAGCAACTTGGAGGTTGAATTTCTTACTGAATCTTTACTTTATATATTATTTTATATATATTTTAATTTAGAGAAGAGAAAAAACTTTAAAGCCTCTTTTATCTTTTATATTGGTCACATGAAGGGAGCCTGCTATAGCATAGTGCATAGCACAAAGACTGGAAACTATACCCGCACCTCTAAAACCTTGTCTTATTTACATAATTACGGTCAAGTAAATATTGTTAAACAAAGAATATACATCTTGTAACTACGTTTTAGAGGTGTTGGTAAATGTTTATTTAGCTAACAGACAAGAGCCAAGCCAGCTGTTTCCCCTCCACTTTATGCTAAGCTAAGCTAAAAACACCCCGCCTCCGGCTCTGTGCTTAACACAAGAGATACAAGAGTGTGTCGTGGCAGTCAGTGTTCTCACTCTTGCCAGCGAATGTGTGTATTTCTCAAAAAACATTTAATTGGCTTAAATGTTTTTACTGATAGTTGAGAAGACTGACACCACCTACAGCCGGGAGAGAGTTAGTTTAGCGTAGCATTAGCACGAAGACTTCCAGCTGAGGCTTCATATCTACGACAACAGGTTCTCATATAACGCTTGGAAAGAATGTAAATAAATATAATTATCCAGTTATGTTGAGCTAAAGAACAAAGGGACAAAACTGACAGTGAAATACTAGTTAATTTAATTTTAATTGCATTTGAAAAATGGATGGTTTATTCCTTTTAATTTTTCATTTGAGAAATATTAATCCAAAGCTTCTCTTATTTGACAGTGTAATGTAGCGTGAACGTGAAGACGCGTACGTCGACAATTAAAAGTATCTCGAACGAGACCCTGCGTTCAGCATGTAACTACTTTTTCATGACACTAATAGGAAACAAGCCCGAGGTACATTCTGAAGTTTCGTTTGACAACTGTCTTGCAGTTATTTTTAAGGTCGCTCAGCCACATCGCAGCTGCAGCACTCCAGATGGGAGACAAAGACTGTTTTTTCCACAAGCAACCGCGCCTGAGTCAGCAGATTTCACACGCAACAAATCTGCAATAACAGCTGTAGCGGCGGGCTGTCTTAAGATCAAACTTAAACGTCAGTCTGGGCGGGAGCGACTGTGGCGGGTGTCATTGTGATTGACGGCTCTTGTTAAGGGCCAGGATTCCTGAGAGCAGAACAGCGGCTCAGTCTTGTCAAGGTCAGTCGGGAAGTGTTTGGCCGGAATCCAATTGGAGATTTCAGCTAGAAAATTGAAGATATGCAATCCAACCTGTGTGTCAGAGCTGGGAATCAAAAGGTCAGTTAAGTGTCATCGCAATGATAGAAGGAATTATGGCATGCAGTGACAGAGCCAAGAGGTTTAGTGTAGCGAAAGAAGACAGTTTGGTCCTGTTGGACCTCCACGGGGAGGAAGACGTGGACTCGTTCGTACCACAATTTCTTCTTAAATAACTCTTTCAACAATAATTGATGTCAGTCTTGATTTGAAATGTATTAATTTTAGAAGCTTGGTGCTCACAAATCACACAAACAAAAACAAAACAACTTGAAGTGCGATAGAATACATTCACCTATGTTTTATGTCTCACTGCACAATCTCTGCTCCTTGCTGTCTCTTCCTGCAATATGCCACTGTGCTTACAATGAATTAGAGGCACTCCCCTTATGGGCATTGTGAATTACGACAGTTATTCCCTCGTGTGTGCTGGTTCCAAGCTATCACAGGTGTGTAAAGTTGTTGTTTTAGTACCTGCTCCTAACTTGGCCCTCGTATCGCCCCTGTGTCAGTTTGATTTGACTCGGTATGCTGCAGTGACACCTGGCATGAAATTGAGATTGTTTATTATCATAATCCAAACTGTATACCTGATGGTATACTGGAATTAAATCATAGGCAGGGGTGCACTGTCAGCTCAACACGTAGATATTTGGCAACAGTTATATTTGTATCAGTTCCACTTCAGTGCCAAGATTACGTTTCTCACTCTACAAGTTTTCATCCACGTCTGTGTTAACAATTTATCCACGTCAGAGATTTTTGAAGGGTTGAGGCAAAGATACCACGTGAGGACAAGTGCTCACTGGTGTTAGTTAATGTAGTTTGGCGAGCTGATTTGGCCTGGTCACAAACCCAACAGAGAGTTGAAGCAGCTGCTCTGGCTGTGACGCAAATGACAAAATACTTGGCACCCGATTGTCCAAAATTACACTTGATTGCTGAGTCGACAGTATAGTCACAGTAAGAGTTGTATGTGTGACGTCACCCAGAAGTTTCTGAAAAGCTGTTTTGAACTGCTGTTTTCTGCCTCATAGCTCATCTAACATTTGTAAAGATGTAGATGATCAGCAGGCAAACTACACTTGGGTGCTCAAACAATCCACCTGTAATGGCACCTAGCTGCCAATCAAAGGCAGGTAGGTATATATAATATGAATGGGTAACAGGCGAACAGGCAAATTAGCTATAGAGACCAAAACTGTTTTTTGTACCAGGCTGTAAACATGTTTATTTCTGCTGTGAAGTTGGACATTTGAACATGGGGACTTATGGAGACTGACGTGTTCTGTAGCCAGTCTCAAGTGGACGTTTGAGGAACTGCAGTTTTTGCCACTTCCACATTGGCTTCACTTCATAGCTACAGACGTTGCTGCTTGGTCAAATCTGAACATGATACACATAGGTCACAATTTCCAGTGATGTCTTGTCTCGAGTAATAGTCCATAATTAAAAAAAAAGACACTGTGAAAAAGTGCGTATGGTCACATTGTAACCTTAGTTCTCTGAAGACACTATCTCTCCAGCTTTCCTATCTAAATATGTAGCAGAGTTTCTTGAGATAACTGTTTAAATTTCCTCAGAGTCATTATGTTTTTCAGATTTCTTCAGTATTAATCTAGTGAAAACTGGATCTGCTAATAGCCAATTTAGCATAGTTTTTATGGTGCCAAATTGAGTAGGAGCACTGCTGTCAGTGTCAGATTTTGAAAACCTCTCATCTCCATAAATACTTTCTGCAGATACCTTGTTGAAGATTTAAGAGGCTCATTCACAGAATATGTCAGAGATGGAATGTAATATGCCTAACGATCTTTTGATACGTGTATAACCATCTGGAAATAAAGATCTTTTTGTTCTTATTTTCTTTAGAATGAGCCAAGGTTTCAGAAAATATGGCACAAAAATATCCAAGTGTCCTTGTTTTTTTGTTTTTTTTTGTTTGTTTGCTCTGAAACTGATTTCGCAAAGAGCTATTTGTGTCCCAAGACTTAAAGAATACGAATGTTAAAGGAGCAATGCCGCTCTGTATTTTTAGAAGTCTGATCAGATGAGGTTTGGTTTCCTGACAGGAGCAGTAAGTTGAACTGACTAGAAGGAAGATGGCGTGCTGTTTCGTGTCACAGAGCAGTCGATGTTAGTGATGAGAAAGAGACCCGAGATCAGCATCAATGTGGAGGGAAAGAGATCAGGGCAGAGGGGGCTGCTGGCAGAGTTTCAAGGCCTCGTCGGGGGGGAAAAAAGGGATGGTTGGAAGTTGGGAGATTTAGACATCGTTCATAATGTAGTCAGTTTTAGATGTGTTGGTAAATGTTTATTTAACTAACAGACAGAGCCAAGAGCCTCCCCTACAGAACCTCTGCTTTATGCTAAGCTAAGCTAAAAACATCCCGCCTCCAGCTGCGTGCTTGCAGAGATACAAGAGGCATCAATGTTCTCGTTCTTGCAAGATACAGTGCGATTATTATTTTATTTTACGTGAGCCAGGCTGTTTCCTTAAACCTCCAGCCTTCATGTTGCCGTGTTGGATATTTTTTATGACTACATATTTTATCCGAGATTGATGCCATTCTTTGACCCTGTTTTGATTTAACGACCTGAACGACTAATGTGGCGCAATCATCAGCGTAGCAGAAAAGAGAACATCATTAAATTTCCTTTAAAAGTTTGCTGATTTCAGATTTTCCTGATTGGCAATAAAACAACACGTTCAGTCATCTGAGTCATCTGATTTATTTGTAATAAACGCAATCTAGGTTCGCTAAATGAAGAATAAAACACGTAAATCTTCCAAACCAAGAAGGAAAGAGAAGACGAGTGCTTAAAGATCTGTAATGCAGTTACAGTTTCATCAGAACATATGACATTTGATTGACATTGATGCTCAGCTGTCATCGTCTTTCTCCACAGACAACTGATCTGAAGCCAGCGGTGACAACTCATCGACATCAAAGCCGAACGTAGAAGAAAAAGTGAGAGCGTGCCGCAACACAGCAGACTTTATGGACTGCACGTCGACAGAAGCCGGAGTAGATACAGTCTGCAGGCTTTGAAGGGATTGTGTCGAGCAAATGGTGCTGCAGCACCTTCATCCCTGGCAGCCCCACTTCAAAAAGTAAGCATATGTTCGTCATTTGAAATATCTGAGCAGTTTGTAGCTTTTGTTCTTGTGTTTTCTGATCACACCATCGTATAATCAAAGTATTTGAATGCGTCACTGACTTGTACGTGTGTTGTTTTAACCTTACAGCCCCATTACATTTAGTGTTTGTCTGAACAATAAATACCTGGAGTCCTTGAAAAAAATGTGTTACGCAATCAGCTCTGCCCTGAAGAAATTTTGGATTTTATCAATGCAAACAAAGACGGTGGCTCGAAATGACACATTCGGATAGTTAGAGGAGTCTGTTTTGGATTCTGGAAATACCTTTAAGCATTGTCTAACCACCTTCTTGTTTTTTCAAGGATCTCAGAATAATTAGAGAAGCAGAAGCACTGTGAGTGATGTGCGATGGCAATGAATGAGAGTCGTGAAGTTCTTTTAACCCATCCGATGTGAATGAACCTTTTTGTATTAGGCTTTAAATTTCAATTAAAATCATCTGCAACTGACTCACTTATGAAATATGAACAATATATCAGATTATAGAACATCAAACCATAAACTACAGCTTTTCAGCGTGACATCACATTATTCTGTAGTCTTTGTTAGATTTAAGACGTTTTAATGACCTGACCTTGATACCCATCAGACACTGAGGTGTCACGCTCTCTGCCTCTCCTGTCAAATCCGCCTGGCAACAAAGCGTCAGTAAGGTTGCATGTGCTTGATCTTCTCAGGCTGTTAATAAACTTGCTATCATTAGCCACTCATCTAGTTAACGTTAACCAGGCACTACCCTGCCTGTCTTCCTGATGATGATGTATATACATTTGTTAGCAGCCAGTTTGCTAATAGAGCTAACAAAGCTGATGAAGCTAACAGAGATAAAAGCTAACAGTTAATAGAGATACTAGAGTAAAGCGAAAACAGATCTTAGAGCTAATAGAGTTAAAGCTAATGAAGCAAACAGACCTAATAAAGCTACCAGTGCTAAAAGCCTATTATACGTAGCTAATAGAGCTAACAGAGCTAACCAACCTAAAAGAGAAAACAGAGTTGATAGCTAAAAGAGCTGAAAGTTACCTGAACAAACAGAGCTAATAGAGCTAACAGAGTTAATAGAGCTAAAATCCAACAGAGCTAATAAAGCTACTTGAGCTAATAGAGCTAAAAGAGCTGAAAGTTACCTGAACAAAGAGAGCTAATAGAGCTAACAGAGCTAAAATCCAACAGAGCTATTAGAGCTAATGTAGCTAATAGAGCTAAAAAGAGCTGAAAGCTACATGAACAAACAGAGCTAATAGAGCTAACAGAGCCTAAAACTAAAGGAGCTAATACAGCTAACAGCTAAAATCCAACAGAGCTAACAGAGCTAAAATCTAACCAAGCTAATAAAGCTAACAGAGCTAAAATCTAACCGAGCTAATAAAGCTAACTGAGCTAAAATCTAACGGTGCTAAAAGAGCTAAAAGCTAATGGAATAAACCAAACTAATAGAGCTCACAGAGCCAATAGTGCTAACAAAGCTAACAGAACTAAAATCTAACAGAGCTAAGAGAGCTACAAGCTAATGGAACAGACAACACTAAAAGTATCTGCACTTTTCTTTTATCCTTTTAGCATTTCAATGAACTATACAAACAAAGTCATAAGACCTTGAAGCTTTAGCAAATAGAAGCCAGAAGAGCACCTTGACTGTATCTTTCTCAAACGGTGACACTAATTAAATACGAGATAAATGAACCCATTAAACAAACCAACACTTATCAACGGTTAAACAGTAAGCAATAAGCTCGATTATCCCCCTCATTTTCTCCTTATTGGGCAGGAGGCCAAACAAGGCAATCAGTAAAGGTTGCACTAACAGCCAGCACCTATTAATGAAATATACTAACTCGCTGCAAGTCTTTGAGGTGGACTGTATCTCGTGATACAATGTATACCTCAATTTTTTTTTTCAGTTTGAAAGCCAGCGTAAAAGTACCTGCTTTTCTGGTCCCCAGATATAAGCTAATATTTTGTAATTCTAATACATAATTTTCATAGATTTACTTTGTAAATCAGGAAAAATGCAAAATGTTCTGAACCTGAAGCCTGAGGAGATCTCAGAGGTGAAATTGAGATCATATGGAGTCAAAAGAGACTGAAGAGTTTTGAAGAGTTCAGAGTTTAAATAAACTTTTCTTTAAGATCTGAACACTCCTACAGATGATATTTCATGCAAGAGAAGCCCACACACACACACACACACACACACACACACACACACAAATAAGTCAAAGTGTACACTGCACCGGATCTTTTCTGAGCCCCGGAGGCGTCCTGTGTCTATTTATTGACCGTGATTTCTCATATGGTGAAAGACAAGTATATACAGCTCTTAGAACAACAACACAAGATCATATTTACTTTATTATCAACAAAAGCCTGCATGCATACACTAGTGACTAGTAAAAATCCTCACATTTACTTAAATTGGATTTATTTAATGCCTCCCTAATTAATTTTCTAAGTTGCATTGCTGCTGTAATTTTCCTTTGAAGTGGATTTTATAAGACAAAAGTGGATTTTGACTGTTGCCAACGTTTGTTATTTCAATCAGTCAGAGGAAAAGCAAATATTTGTTTGCCTTTGGATTTTTGTTTGCACGACATAAAGGGCTGTTCAAAATGGGATTAAGCGAGCGTTGCATAAAGAGAGGCAGATATATAGGGAAAAAGAGGGAGAGGGAAGCTGCTGCAGATTGAATGCTAAGTAATAAAATATGCAGGAAAAGAAAGAACAAAACTGCAGATGGAAAGATGAAATTCAGTCGATGTCGATGTTATGTTATGTCCCAGCTTATGTGGAGGAAAGGAAGTATCATAAACCAGGTGTACCTGGTAAAAACCAAATTATTTATTACCTGAAATTCAGATTGATTTTACAACAAAAACAGGTGAGAAAAGAAATACCTCAAGAAATATGAGTTAACTCAATGGTTACCTTCACAATCAAACGAAGCCGAGCTCAACACAAAACACAAGCCTCGGTTCTCATTTAAATAAGGTTGATCTTCAGATTGAAGACTGGAGATTGGTGATTTGGGGCCAAGTAAAGTCAACGTCAAGTGTCTAAAAACGACGTCCACTCGAGGCTGGCTACAGAACAAGTCAGTCTCCATAAGTCCCCATGTTCAAATGTCCAACTTCACAACAGAAATAAACATGTTTACAGACTGGTACAAAAAACAGTTTTGGTCTCTATAGCTAATTTCCTCAGTGCATGGCAACTGTACTGAGGGTGAATTTTTATAGAACTGAGAACTTGTTCAAATTATACTGAGGCTTAAAGTTATGCAGAATTAATAGTGTGGCTACTTTGATTGACAGGTGGGTACCATTACAGATGGCTTGTCGGAGCATCATTCAGCCCACACTTCACACATGCAAGGTGTTATCAGTGGGAGCCGTAACAAGGCCAGACACGAGTAAAGGGAAGACATGGTTGTAAAGGGAAGTGTGGGAATGACACAAGAGAAAATCAGTCTTTAGCCAGTCTCAGCCTCACTGTTCGATAAACCACACACGAGAGGCAAGAGGGCAGAGGAGAAAAATATCCTGCTTTTGTTGAATCAGTGTTGACTGGAAGTGAATCACTGGATGTCCAGGATGTGCGAATGAGGACATGCGCAAACATGTTTTGACTTTGGAAAGTACATCGTAGGATCTGATGTGTAATGTGTGTGGTTGTGGTGTCGATGAGAAGATGAAGATCCAAGTAGATGACAGGGAGATGAGTCATACTGCAGGCTTGGATCAAGGCACCAACATGTGATGCAAACCGGCCTATGATCAGTCCAACTGATAAAGTTATTTGAAAGATTTTCAGGTTTTACTTTCTATTTTGGTGGATTTGTGGTAGGATGTGAATTTAGTCGTTATTGGCCGAGGAGAAATTGAGCTGTATCCATGATTCATTATTCAGTGTGAAAAACTGTATTAAGTTGGAAGACATGAGCTAGAGCTAAGATAAGTTAAGCTGAATTTATGCTTGACATAAATGCTCCTGCTGTATATTGTAGGTGTTGAGTTTTTAATTCAGCATTAGCACAATGCATCAGACATGATTGGGCCGTATTGTGCTCTGATTATAATCCCAAAGAAACGGTTTCACTTCTCTTTATAATACAGATTGACATTGGGCTACTCTCACACAATTCATATAAATGGAGTTACACCCAGGTAGCTCCCGTTCGCCTTTTCTTATTACTGAATGGAGACTGCTGCTGTGCAATCAGCATGATGTATTCATTCATTTATAGGAGGCGGTGAGCGCGGTGAGCAGAAGGTTTGCAGTGGAAATGGCTTTGCAACATGTGTGTTGCTGCAGCAGAGCAACCTTCATCAGTTTACTTAATGTTGTCTTCACTACTGGAGCGGCTGGAGCTGAGGCGGTAGAGCGGGTTGTCTAATCGAAGGGTTGATGCTTTGAGTCCCAGCTGCATTGCACACACAAAGGCAATGCAAACGTGGAGAGAGATGGTGGAGTGATGGGCAGCCACACAGAGCGGCGCCCCGAGAGCAGTTCGAGGGTTCGGTGCTTTGCTCAAGGGCAAGGGCACTCCCTACGGAGTTACAGTGGGCCGAATTACGCTTGGGTGCTCAAACAACCTGTCAATCGTGGCCACACTCTTAATTATGCAAAACTCTAAGCCTTAATATGATTTGGACAGGTGAGTTCTATAAAAATTCAGACTCAGTACAGTTTTTATTGCACTTCGTAGAGAAAGATTGCTATATTTGTATATTTCCATATCTTTACACTTGTGTATGTTTTATTTATTTAACGTTTATTGCTTGTTTTGCACTGGGGATATGAGGGAAAACAGAATTTCAACTCTCTGTATGTCCTGTACATATGGCAGTGTTGACAATAAAGTTGATTTGAAATTGAAGTTAACATGGGGGCTTATGGAGATTGACTCATTCTGTAGCCAGCCTCGAGTGGACGTTTGAGGAACTGCAGTTTTGGCACTTCCATATTCACTTCACAGCCACAGAGGTTGCTTCGGACACAGTTCACCACACCTAACCCTGAAGGCTGTGCCATCGGTGTGTGTGTGTGTGTGTGTGTGTGTGTAGGTGAGCATTGTATGATTGCGAGCGCTTTGGAAAGGAAGGAAGTGCCATATCACTCCTGATGAGCAGTTGGCAGCATGTGTGAGTGTGAACAGGTGAATGTGACAAGTGTTGTAAAAGCACTTTGAGAGGTCAGTTGACCAGAAAAGTGCTTTATAAATACAAGTATCATTCACCCATTACACTTTCTTTATTCGCATGGTATCTCTGTAGCTGTGCAATTACCCATGAACACACTATAGCCCAGCATAAACCAGATAGACCTTGATGTGGATTTGTTAGATTTGTTAAGAATTGTCACCAAGATACATACTAAGTGGGACATTTTACAATTAAAAAATCATCTTGTCATCTTTCCAGATAACTATGGCATACTCTTTAATGGTGACAGAGTTTCTAAACGACCACAAAACCTATAATTACGCTTTACTTTGAAAGGCCTTAGAATACTTCACCCTCCTGGTTGCCATTGCTTATACTTGAGAGGATTAATATTTCGTCATTGCTCGTTGTAATTATAATGTCAACATTGTGACAGCTGCCTGCCAGAAACTGAAGTCACGACATAAACGCACAGCAAATAACATTTTGGCTGACTTTGACTTTAAATGGAAAGAGTGCAAAGAATGTTAACTTTTCTATGAATGTGAATGTGTCCATCGGTTTCTAGATCCAGATAACAGAAATTACTCTTTTATTTATTTGAATTCTTAAAAAGAAATGCTGTTAAAAAGATGTTTAAGAATATAAAAAACATAAATAAATGACATTCATAACAAGCTCTTCGATTGGTTAGAGGCTGTGGTGTAACTAACACCTGCTGCAGCTGCCAATGTGTAAAAATCAGGTGTTACTACCTGACAGTGATTTATAATGAAGGGATCAGTTTATACTCAAAAGCACATACATGTATAGTTTCCACATCTTTAAAGCGGTGGTGAGATTTTAGGTGTTCTCAGTACTCCGGTATCGCTCCCAGATATAACCTGACAGCCCTGCAAAGGTGTCAGGGAGGTTTTTCATAGATTTTTCCTTTTTCCTCTGTTGTTTTTTCTGATGTGAAGGTTCATTTTCACCCTCAAAGCACAGTGTTGTCAGGTGACTCTGTGGCTGTCCTGGACCTCCCACAGTCCTCTGTGTTACTGTTGCAACTTGTCAGGGTTGAATTCAAATTTAACCAATTAGGCTAACCAACCTCCCTCTCTTCTTTCCTCACAAATAAAAAAAAAATCCAATCAGAGGCCTAGCTGAAGCGTGACAAGCACAGCCTGACTCCTTGACTTAAAGGCAGGAGATAAATTTCCTTTTATAAGTCCCGTTTAAAAATGATCAACTATGTTTTTTTTCAAAACGCGAGAAGCTTGACTCTCCTTGAGAATAAACTAGTTTCCTCTATTTTATGTAGCAGCAACATTAGTGGAAAACAGCAGTGCAGATGATTTGAGAAGCCAGCGAGGCGCTGATCAAAGACTGCTTTATGACCACTGACACGGACTGGCACATCTAAGTTTACTTTCCAGCTAGTCTGCCAAGCTCACGCTATCTCACTGTATCATCCACCTAATGTGGACCTCCCATTAAATATCAAGACTTTTTATTTTAAATGGCGTCATAGATAACATCCAGAGGCCTGTGGGTCAGTTGTTTATTTCGTTAATTAGCACAATAACAACCATAAATAAGGCATGGATGCTTGAAAACAATTTTTATCTAAATTTGTTTGACAACAAGACTAATGTTGTGTCTCAATTCATATACTGTGTATGCTATTAGCACACAGTAGTCTCACATATTTGCTTAGCGCACTACAACAAGAAGTATCCAGTGTTCCAGTGTGCCGATTTTGGAAGGGTCTCCGTGTGGAACATTAGTGCCAAAATATAAACGTAAAACATGCAAACAATGTAGTGAAACTGCAGTTCCTCAAACATCCACCCTGAGGCTGGCTACAGAACGAGTCAACCTCCATAAGCCCCCATGTTAAAATGTCCAATTTCACAGCAGAAATAAACATGTTTACAGCCTCAGTTATAACTAATCTAACCTGTTATATTATAAACGTGCTGTTACAGGTGGCTTGTTTGCGCCCCTAGGCGTCATTCAACCCATCTCAGGTCCACCAATGAGCCACATCTTTGCCGATTTTTGTATTAGCCAGCAGGCGAAATATATTTTTGCCAATAAAATTATCTCGTTTAGTTCAATCCAGGTTGTGTAACAGGAGATGGAATTATTGACCAGGGTTAGCATGTAGTACCATTTAAACAAAACGCTGTCGGCCTCATGTAAGACCTGTTCTTACCTTTGCACACAGTGTGAGGACATATTACTACAAGGAGCCGCAGCCCCTTTTGTTAATGCTGAAAAGATTTACCTGCAATCTCGCTGTCAGCAGGAAGAAACACCGAGCGAAGAGAATTCAGGGGCTGCAGCCGCTGCAGTGGAGAGGACAGGGAATTAGACTGGTGGCACGACAGAACATATTATAGTGCTGTAAAAATAAAACATGTCAGCGTGCTGTAGAGCTATATATCAAGTCACTTCAGGGCCTTGTGAGCTGCATACCCATCAGCAACCACAACCCCTCAGGATAAGGGTACATCTCCAGCTGTGAGTTATGTCGAGCCCTCTATAGCTGTTGTACTACTCTATTACTTTGCTACCGATATTATGGAAGCAATATTTAGTAACGTACACAACATAACAGTTAATGTATAGGTCCAATTATGATTAATTTTCACATATTTAAATGGAAATTGCAAGCAAACATATCGGACTGTATTTAACAGTTAAATATGTGCACTGAAGGCACAGTTTTAAGTCTTGAATCCAGATCTATTTAAATGTTTAATGTGTCATTTATTGAAACCAGAATTGAATCTTTGGCTTGTTAAGACAGCCGTGTTTCCAAAAAAGTTGGCACGCTGTGTAAAATGTAAATGATGTGCAAAACACTGACACACCATATTTAATTAAAAACAGCACGAAGACAACTTATCAAATGTTGAAACTGCTTTTGAAAAAAAAAGATATGCTCATTTTAAATTGGATGCCAGCAACACGTTTAAAAAAACAAGTCTGTACAGGGTCATGTTTACCGCTCTGTTCATCTGCTCTTCTTCTCACAACACCGTGAGCGTATACAGTTTGAACTGAGGAGGCTTTGCTGTAATCTTGAAAAGTCTAATGTTTTCACATTTTTGCCTGATGTGGGATTACAGCTGCTCAACTGTTTTGGGGTCTTATTAGTCTCCTTTGTTTTATGTTTCCATAACGTGCCAAACGTTTTTAATAGGTGACAGGTCGAGACTGCAAGCAGACCAGTTTAACATCTGGAGTCTTTTACTACGGAGCCACGCTGTTGGAATACATGCAGGATGTGGTTTTGCAGTCTCGTCTACTTGGCAGCATATGTTACTCCTATATATATATATATTTCATATCATATATATATGTTGCCTTTACAAATGTGCAGACTTCCCACCATGCCATGTGCACTAATGCAGCCGTATACAGTACAATCACAGATGCTGTCTTTTTAACTGTGGACCCGAATGGTCCCTCTCGTCTTAAGCCTGGAGGACGCGGTGTCCATGATTTCTCAACAGAATTTTGAATTTTGACTCACCGCAGGAGATTTTTCACCTCACCTCAGAAGGCAGCGACATTTCTGGATCTGGTTTATACACGGTTTCCTCTTTGCATGGTATAGTTTCAACCTTTATTTGTGGACGCAGCGACGAACTCTGTTCACAGACAATGTTTTGGAAGTTTTCTTCAGCTCGTGCAGTGAAGTCCAGACAGAGTCGTGTCTGTTTTTGATTTTTTTTATGCAGTGCCATCTGAGGGCCTGATTGAATATTGGTTTTCAGCTTTGTCTTTTTGCTTTCAAAGCTTCCTTCCTTTAATAAAATTATGTACTGTAGACAATGAAATCCCCAGATTCTTTGCAGCTTTACATTGTGCTATTTTCAATTACATCTATGGCTTCAATGTTTTGCAGATCATCACTTTTTGCTTTTTCTATTTACATTTGGCGCAGCGTGCCAACATTTTTGGAAACGGGCTGGGTTGTACATGCAATCAAAGAATTTAAGCTTTTGGAATAACGCAACAAAAAATGGAGATGTTTTTCATTGGAGCGTTAATATAGACTATATGACAAAAAATAAGAAAATCATTTTCATCCGGAAACACAAATCTTTATATATGTCACATAGGCTGGGTCTTTGTGTCAGCAGCTCAGATGAGAAACTGCTGAGTGCAAATCCAATCACTCCTTCATGCCAGGAAATTGGTGCATAAACCACGAAAAAAAAAAAATCGAGTTTGTATGGGTGGAAGAATCCATTACTCATTAAGCCTTTTAACATGTTATTCAATCTGCTTGTATAGCATATTTACATGGCATGTTCTCAAAGAAGAGATGATGATAAGAGAGTTAAAAGGATTGTAATGCATTGGGGCAACAAATAATTCATAATTACAATTTATTATGAGCAACAATCACAAGGACTCATTGGGTTTGAAAATATGCGAGGCGATGAATATAGATGGCTTTATTCAAAGCACTTGAACGTAACTTGTGATAATGAGAGTCTGTTTATTTTTACAGAAAAATGACAACAAAGATCATACATTTTATGTTTTTCATGTATTCTGGTGCCTTGTTTGTTTCTTTTGGGTATTAAAGTCGACTTTTTTTAATAGCTTAAAGATTATAGTACATTATTGTAAAGACATGTTCTCTTAGCTTAGAGATGTTACAAGACCAGCAACCTCCAACGATTTACCAAAATGAATAGGCCGTGCTTTTCTGGCCCTCTCTTATTCTTTTCTATCTCAGATCCCTCGATTTATGTCTGTCGTCACCGTAACCGTCCCCTTTTCCACACGTCCAATCTGTAAATCTAAAATATGATCCATGAACATGGCATGTAAGATAAGCTGTCGGCCACTATTATCTTTTCCCTGCCATCAGTAAAGTGGATTTTCTGATACATCAGCAGCCCCTTCGGGTCATCCAAAATCCTTTTTTCCAGATTTCCCAGTCCTATCCCTCTGTGGGGTCTTAATGGAGAGATGGGATTCAAAGGTCTTGCTCAAAGCTGCTTTCTGTCACTCTCTCGCTCTCTTTTTTTATGTAAATCGATCCAGTCTTGGGTTCCAGTATTAGATTGGGGGTTGCTGTGTGTACTGTACTCTGCCTGAGGCGGCTGACTGTCTGGCTAACACATTACCCCACATCTCTGCTTTACTCCCCTCTACAGATAACTGAAATGTAGACTGCAGACATATAGATTGTCCCCATATGGGTTAATGTTTGCAATTTGATCGTGCATGGACAGACAAACACACTGTTCTTCCGAAGCAGAAACATTCACACGCACAAACACAAAGAGCAAGTGCTCTGTATGCTTTTAAGAAAACTGAGCAACTGTGAGGGGAAAAAGAAATTCCTGAAATGACTGTCTGCCATTATTTGTAGCACCTGCTTAATCCAGAGAATCACAGCTCAATATGCTCCATTAATCCCTCTGGCTCTCTGCACCACTTCAATCTCACACCACATCTATCTTGTTTTTAAAAGGGCTGACCCAAATACCCCAGTGTTCAGACTCACTGCTCTGGGATCCATTCTTAAGCACGTACATCTACTGAAATCTTCTGAACGTTTAAGGCAGAATAAGGTGTGAAGGCATCTTTATATAAAACTGCACAAAGTGTGTAAACAATATCTTTTAAATTTCATAATTGAGTTTTCGGTGCACTGTGTCAAGAGGTGGGAGGTAGAAATGGGTGTAAATATGGTGTTACATGATTAGTGAGTACTAAGTTGGGAGCATGACAGTATAAAGAATAAATAATGTATGTGTGACGGGTTTTTGAAGCTTAAAGTCTGTGGCTGGTTGGTGAAGACATGGATCATTGGTGGACCTGGAACAGGCTAAATGAAGCCGGGGTGCTTGAACAAGCCATGTGTAATGCCACCCACCTGTCAATCAAAGCGCCCACAGTCTTAATTATGCATAACTTTAAGCCTTAATATAATTTGAACAGGTGAGTTGAATACAAATTCACCCTCAGTACAGCTGTCATGAGGGTGGGAATTAGCTAAAGAGACCAAAACAGTTTTTTGCACCAGCCACAGTGATTGCCACTTGGTTGGGAGATATTAATAAATCAAAAACAACTCGCACAAGAAATATAAAATAAAATTCAAACATGGAAAATTGTGCAATGTGACTTTGTTAATGATGGCATTATGATGTATTTATTTTTAACTGAAGCTGTGTCTAAATTTCAAGTCTGATATCAAATGAAGAAATAAATGAATAATATAATATCTTGAAGACCACTGTCAGCATGATTGACACAGTTTTACATGTACATTTCTATAATTATCTGTCAGGGTTATAAATGTAGAAATAAATGTAAAGATATCTGGGCAGGTGAAAGATGCACAAAATGTTTAAAAATACCCCAAAATAGAAAAAGATGTGATGCCAATCAAAACCTCACACTAAAAATGATATTCCTGTGTTTTGACAGAATAACTCAAACACACTTTATTCACCCAGCATGAATCTCAAGACATCAATTTTCCAATTGTCTTCTTATATTACAAATATTGTACATGTAACATCTTTGTCAATTTTATTCTCAGAAGAGATTTGTGTATTTTACTATTTTTTTTAGTGGATGTACCTGACCTGCCATAGAGAGAGTGGTGACAATCGTATCGATATCGTATATACAGTAATCATCATTTTCAACCGACGGACTCGTGATTTGACAGAAATAGTTGAGTCAAGAGTTAAAAAAAAAGAAAACTAAAAAGAGAAAAGTTCAAACCCAAGACTTTTTTCTCACCCTCACGCATCTTTCCAATCACTGCCAGTGGGAGTAAATCTAAGAATTTATGGTTTTAGATAGCAACAGAAATTGTTGGACACAGCCACACCATTTCTAATCTCGTCTTACAGGTACCTCTGAAGAAGCCAGCAAATCAAAAGTATCCAGTTAGAATGGTCATGCAATGTCGCTCAGAAAAAGTGCTGATAAGTGGTAATAAATCCTCCATTTGAAAGGAAAGATTATAAAATGTTTGAACCCAAACGATACACAGTGATTGCTTTTCCATTAAATGATCCCCGACGAGCAACTTTTGGAGGGTGTGCCGGCCATTTTTTCCATCACGTCTACAAAATTTCCGATATTTCTGTAATGAATATGCACATGCAGATGATTAATGTTTGTAAATATATATTCAGCAAAGTCAACTCCCGGCAGAGTTGTCATTTATTTGGTTAATTATCCTGCTGTCTAACTTACACTCCAGGGAGTCCTGTAATCTGCATGAGAGCCGACTTGCTCTGGCAGATCACCTCGGATTTGTGAGAAAATCAATACTACAGCCAGACTATGTTTGCTGCTGTATGGGCCTCAATGGTTTGACTAATGGCCCTGGCTATTGAAGACTGTGATGGGCTCAAGTTGTCACTTTGTTGCAATTTACCAATTTTCCAAATCTCGTGTAGTCAATAATGTACTTCCTGTTATGACATCTCTCAGTTAATCACTAACAACAAGAAGTTGTGATGCCAATCAAGCTCTGTGCACGGCCCATGTAGCCTCCCTCAGGTGACTACAAATAGTTAATTAGTTGTCACATCATCTTTATTCTGCTGCAGATTATATCTTTCCATTATTATTTTATTGCAACTCATTTATTTAGTGCAGCTAAATTGAGAAGACATGATAAGTGCAGAAGTTTTTATGAAGTTTTATAGTGCCCGGCCGAATGGAAATTTGGCTCTTGAAGACAATGGCTCTGTTGTTCCTTCATGATAATGAAAATTATCTTCAGTTCTGTCTGGCTAATGCAGCCATCTGCTGGTAAGCCCCTGATGGAGTAATGGAGCCTCTCAAGATCTCTTAAATAATTTAAAAGTGGAGAATGTTCAAGACTTCATATTTATTCACACGGCTTAAATCCAAATGTAGAACTGTTTTTTGTCAATTCCAGAAGACCTATCCCTTCCTGACACTAAATATTCACTATGCTCTGAACATTCAGTACAGGAAACACTAAAGTTTAGTCTTATAATCTTGGATTACTGTTGTTAATTCTTGGCTGTACACTTATCTTTGTGTCTCTTTGTTTCTGGCTTTTAATCGATAGCAGAATGTTGTAATAAGCTGTGATGGGGATCCTCATAGATCCGTCCATTTGTGCACATTTCCCCAATGATTTGAATACTAATTCTAAAAGAAACATCTTATTATTGAGTGCAAGATGTCTCTCTAGCTTCTGTTTAGATGTGATAATTGTAGCAGATTCCTGGATTGTAATATTGCCTAATAGACCTAAGACAATAAAAACATAGCGTGAAGCTGAGCTCATGAAATCTCACTGAGATCACCTCATTGTCCCATCACATGGGACCATAAATTAATGAATTTGTGCATCAGTGCTGATTGTAATTTCTCTTTTTGTCTCTCAGGGTGGAGGTCACAGGATTTCAGCTCACTGCAACAATTTGAGGATTAACAACCGACCTGGAAAAGAGAGACAGCGCTAATGTTCACCATCATGGCACCTGTAGGTGTGGCTAAACTGCACGCTCAGCTCTTTCTGCTGTTCCTTTGCTTGACACTACGTGCTGGCATGCTTCAGTTTGCAGCAGCCACGATACAAGGGTACATTGGAGACAGGGACATGATATGCCCATCTGTATGCAGGTGCGATGAGGACTTTATTTACTGTAATGATCGTGGCCTGAGCTCCATCCCGTCCCTGCCTCCTTCGGCGTCTGTCCTCTACCTTCAGAACAACCACATAAACAACCCTGGTTTGCCCACCTCCTTGGAGCACCATCTTGCTGTCCGTGTGGTCTACCTCTATGATAATGAACTGGATGAATTCCCCCTGCACTTGCCACCATCTGTCCGTGAACTGCATTTGCAGGACAACAACATACGCACTATTCCTCGTAGTGCGCTGGCTCGAATGCCCTTGCTAGAGAAGCTCCACCTGGACGACAACTCTATTTCCACTGTCAGTATCGAGGACCAGGCCTTCGCTGACAACCCACGGTTGCGCCTACTTTTCCTTTCACGTAATCACCTGTCTAGCATCCCCTCAGGACTGCCTGCCTCTCTGGAAGAACTCCGTTTGGATGACAACCGAATCTCCACCATCCCAACCCATGCCTTCCGGGGCCTCGCCTCACTTAGATGTCTTGTCCTGGACGGGAACCTTTTGGCAAACCAGCGCATTGCTGATGACACATTCTCCCGCCTTTCCAACTTGACAGAGTTGTCCCTAGTTCGTAACTCCCTCCAGACCCCTCCTGTCAACCTGCCCAGTGCACATCTGCAGCGCCTGTCTCTACAGGACAATGCCCTGACTCATATGCCACGCGGGTCCTTGGATGGCATGCGCAGGCTGCAGAGGCTGGACCTGTCAGGAAACAACCTGACCACCCTGCCCAGGGGACTGTTCAAAGACTTGGAAAGCCTTGGGCAGCTGCTAGTGCGAGGTAATCCTTGGCACTGTGGCTGTAATCTACGCTGGCTGTATGACTGGCTGCATGCCCGTGGTAACTCCATCACTGTGAGAGGTCTCACCTGCCATGGGCCTGACAGGGTACGAGACATGGCTTTGACAGACCTCACCAGCGAGATGGAGGAATGTGAGGTGGTGAGGACAGCACCAGGGACCAGAGACAGAGTGGGCGGAGGTGGAGTCGATAGCTCTACTACTCAAACACCTCCACAAGGATCTCTCTTCACACTCCGCTCAAAGCGACCTGGCCTGGGGCTTCCCGACTCTGGCTTAGACTACACTCTTAGCAGCAGTGGTGTGGGGAAGAGCCTGGCTCTAAATGTGAAGCCTCTCTCTCACAACAGCGTTCGTGTTACTTGGAGTGTGGCCCAGCCCAGCTCCTCCTTCAGGTTGAGCTGGCTCCGACTGGGCATTGGGAATGCCATGGGATCAATCACAGAGACTCTGGTCCGGGGTGACCGTCGAGAGTACCTTCTCACCTCCCTGCAGCCACGCTCCAGCTACATCATCTGCATGGTGCCTCTTCCTGCTAGTTCAGAAAGCAAAGGGGGGATTTCTGGAGATGCTGACTCTGATGAATCTCAGGTGTGTGCAAAAGCTGAGACATCAGACCTCAGCCCGTTGGAGGATGAGGAGAATAAAGACTCACAGGAGATGACAGTGCTGCCACTGGCAGGGATTATCGGTGGAGCTACCGCCATTGTATCTCTGGCTCTTATTTTTAGTATCTTCTGTTGGTATGGACACAGGACTGGGCATTTGTGTCCTCGTGACCACTATACTCGCAGCAGTTCTCGAAAAAGCAAGACCTACGATGATTACATCGAGTCAGGCACCAAGAAGGACAATACCATCTTGGAGATCCGTGGTCCAGGCTTCCAGATGACGCCTATGGCAGCTTGCCAGCCAATGCAGCCTAAACCCCTTCGAGAGGATTACATCATTCATACCATATTCCCTTCTAATGGCACCGGCCTGTACAAAGGTGCCAACAATGTTTCTAACGCAGGACATGGCACCAACCGCGGTTATAGAGAAGGAGGAATCCCAGATATTGACTACTGTTACACATGATGTACTTAACCAGATCCTGTTCACAGTGTTATTGGTAAACTGTATAGATGCACAATTTCCCTTCGCATGGACACTTCTGAAGCACCCCTCTGTGCCTTCTTCTTCTGGTCTCCCATTCCAAATTATCTGCTGTTCACTGTATGTGATTAAGTGGAACTGAAACCGTATGGGAACAGTTCACTGCAGGAAGCAGCAGCCAGTGCCCCAGGTGTAAATGCACAGCTGACTGTTTTCTTCACCATCTTAGTAATGGCCTGTGTACGTTTTCTGTTTCTGCTCTTTCCCTGTGACATGTAAGCAAAGAATGTATACGCTGGAAAAAGGTCAAACTTAGTGTAAGGTGCAGGTAGAGTTTCCTCTTTCACACGCGGGAGCCACAGCAGTCGATTCAAAATGGATTAAGAAATAATGAGAAAGTGACATTTTTGGTACTCCTTCCTGCTCACCTGTCATACACAGTATGTAGTCTCATCAACTCATTGTTCCAAATGCCTCAACTATATTGATGTGCCCTGCCAGCTATCCAAGGAAAGGGCTTTGTAAAGCTGTGAATTGTTCTATTTCAAACGACCCAATAACCACTTGTCTTAAAGTAGGCTTGTTATTACCTTATTCAGTAGTTGGCAGGGTGAAGATTAGATCAGGGCTGCTCGGCCTTGGTTATACCTCTCGAGATCATTCACCTGAGATCAGTATTGTAGTGCTGCATCGGATGAGATGCAGCACAAGCGTGTAGATAATTTACTTAGATACCGACTGGGCTGTGTTTGAAAAATGCTTTGCTATTTTTATCAGTGGTTTGTTTAGTAATCAAATCCTGCACAGCTCTCTTTATTTATTTATTTTTGTCCCTTATGTGATGGTTATTTGTCTCTGCTAAAATTGCTTTTTGTCTTATTTTCACCCTCATGTTTGTCATTGCCGATGAAACACAGCTTTTGATGAAGACAGTGGATTTATTTCATCTAAGCGACAAAATACGAGGAGGAAAAAATATCCTGATGGCTGTTTCCAGGTTCATGTTTTCTTAAATGCAGCAGAGTGAATTCTTGACTGAGACTGTTTATAATATGTAATTTGAAAATTAGACCCCACCCAAAGACTAGCATGTCAGTCCACCGAGACAATAGAGACCAACCTAAATCCCTCTTCTTCAGATTTATTCCCTGTGTGCTTAACCTGTGTGACTTCAGTTCGTGACTTCTGGTTACAAAATGTTTCCTCCACATTCTTAAAGCGATGCCGGCGCTCACGCAGAAACCAGACTGGACAAATTACTGATGTGGATCCTCCTGTGTGAGGCAGACTCTTTATTAGTGAACCTCGAAATGAGGGCGAGAACTGTGAGCGAGACTGAGGAGACTCAAACCGCAAAACACTGTTGACCTGCACTGTGGAGCAGCAGCCAAGCTGCGGGTGGGTGGATGTGGACTGGTGGGGGAGTTTTGGAGGGCGGGGGTGACTCCTCAGTGAGGTGAGTTCATTGATGTTTGTTTTAGCAATGGTAAAATGACTCCGCTCATTCCACCTCTTTTATTACTGAGCAGCACTAAAAATGTAAATGTATTAGCACTTAGCAGAGAACAGGGATAAATGTAATGACAGGCGCGGGGAGACGGAGGGTAAAGAAACATCTCCAGGCACTGAGAAGGATGCAGAATTGATGGCTCTGGCACAGTGGAGTTCACCCATGCATAAATCTGTTTGTCATACTCAGCTTCTCCCCTTGGGTTTAATATTGTCCATCAGTTGTTTACCACTGTGTTGCTTCCAAAGGGGAAACCAAGTGTGCTTCCTTGACTGTTCTGTCTGCTAGAGTTTTACACTGGTATCAGTGGAATGTATATTTTATCTTGCACCCAAAATCACTGGCTTAAACAAACAAACATTATACTGGCCTGGCTAATTTTGTTTTGGGGAATGTTGATATAGTGTAATTACTATTTTACAGTGGCTCTATTCAAGACACGTACTTCCTCATCATTTGTATAAATAAAACCATGGCCACAGCCACATAAATATTTTTTTCTGGTGAAATTATAGAAAGTAATGGTGCCATAACTTTGCGTATAAAAAAACAACAACAAACAAACAAAAAAAAAACTATGTGAACCTGAGATATGTGTGATATGTGGGGGAATTATGTGTGGCTTTATAAATTCATCTTCAGAGGGGGATCAATAAAAAGTTTTATAATCTTGTTATTACTGCAACCTGTCATTTCACCTCATGCCTGAGGAGAATATTTTCATACATTCATTTATAGGTTTTTGTTAAGGGACAAATTATATTCAAAGAAAACCAGCTTACAAGCAAAAAAAAATATCTGGGATAAAACCACAGCTTTAGGCCAGACACTTGGAGCTGTATCTGAGATGGTGCTACCCTCAGTGACTTTATGTTGGATCCCATAAAGCTGAATGAGGCCAACTTAAGATGGAATAGAGCAATCAGCCTCTGCTGGGCTGAAAATTCACTTAAATTGAGGGACAGCTGGATACCCTTCTGACACAGCCACTGGCTAATTTATTAAAGGAAAACAAAGTTGTTTAATTTGCTATACAAATGAGTACAAGTCAGTTAATGAAATACTTTAGGAGTGACTTACAGGGGCTGCAGCGTGTGCCCCATCCATCAAGGCTAAAGTCCTTAACACGACCCGGTTTCAGCTCCAGTCTGGGTCCTTCGCATTAAGTCGTCCCCTGTCTCTCCCCTGGAATTCCTGTGCATCTGTTACTGTCCAAAAACGTAGAAAAAATATCTTTAAACCTACAATAACACCAGGCTTGAATAGTAGTATTTTACAGCCCTCTCTGGTTGAAGGTTTCGTCACTGAAGGGTGCAGTGGATTTAGAAATGTTGCACCTGTAACTTTAACCTCAACCCCTCTTCAGCTGTCCACAAGTTCTTTCAGCCACGTCTTAATCACACTCTCCATACTCCCCGTGCAGCTTCGTTTAGCGACGTTATAAAAGGAGATCCTACTTTCCCCATGATAACAGATGGTACCCATGGTTTGCACCATCTTTTTCCACTCCTGGTGCTTAGATTCCAGCACCGCATCCTCGTCTCCTTCTCCTCACTTCAGCAGGGATCTTCGGTCTTTCCACAGAGGGTATCCTAGCACTGTCTATCGCTAACGGCTGTGTTCGAGTGCAAACAAGAGAGATGTGATAAATCACTAATCTCCATACTTTCGGGTCCATGTTTGCACACAAAATGGATGGCGACTGGTGTAGAAGGAAAAAACAAAGTACTAAAAATACTAAGAAACACAGAGAGTGTTCAGAGCTACTATAACTGGCTGCCAACTACACGGTGCCAAAAAAATGTCACAGTGTACTACACGTCTACATCACTGCAGCTAGGTGAGAAGAAACCACTGGTCAGCAAGAACAGAACTTTCCTGCGGGTGTTAGTCCAAGCAAACCAATAAACAGATCCTCATGTGTGACTTTGTAAATTTCTATTTATCGCTGTAATGAGAAACGTGCCTCAAAAAATAGATTCACCCACTGAAAAAAGCTAAATTTTGAAAACAGAAGAGAGAGAGGCAATGCCTCAAATTAAAGTCCTTTTCTTGTAAACAGTCGAGATTGATTGAGTAGAAATTTAGACTTCATTGGCAGCCTTTGTGTACCCACAGTCCTGTTGGGTTTGGCTGTGTCAGAGGAAAGCTTATTCCCAACGTCTGTGGTCTGAATAGTGGAATTACACAGGGTTGGATTGAAAAGGCACTCGAGAGAACCGCCAACTGTTGACTTGAGGTACAAAATGTTGAAAGGAAGTCAGCCTCCTTTTGTTACTTTACTGCCATTGTTTTGTTTTGTTTCATCCTCCCTCTTCAGTGCAACTTGAATTTCTCGCCGTCACACATTTTGTTGCCATAAAACTACAATGTGCTGCCATTTTTATTTTTTTTTACTGCCTACGCCCATGGGAGTGTGGTATTATCACAGATCAGCAGTGTAACTACAGTCACAGTACTACTGTGAACAGTTTGAAACGGCAGCTGAAGTCTCCTTTCAGAGCAACAGAAGTTGATTACGTTATCTCCTCTGCAACATGCCGGAGCTGTAAGTCAAGCCAAGTTAATTAATTACAAGGGCGATAGAATTATATAAAGTTTATACACACCTCTAAGAATCTGAATGTTGGCTTTGGCCAGGTATGGTTGAGGTAAAACTTTCTGAAACAAAGCTATCGCCTCCTATATGACCAGTTTTTGTAGGTGTGGAGTTGCAGACTAACCCTCTGTTGTAGAGCCAGTGTGAACTCACCAGACCTCTGTAGTTTGCTCCAATCTCAACTTGAGCTAGTAACATTACACACCAAAAACTCTGGTGGCAAGTGGTTGAACTTAATTGTGGGTACCATGGACGCCAAGTGTTGACAATAAAGAAGAACACATAAAAAAGGATGATGGTTTTGATGTCCATTGGGAGTTCCACAATGTTAATGCAATGTTATGTCTTGTTATATTGGGGTACTACTACTACACGACCAAGGATCACAATAGTTGTGTCTCTAAGAGAAACCAATTTATTGTGTGGCTCCTGTAGAGCAAGGTTACCTTAGAGAAGAAGACACTTCCAGCAGAAATCAGTGGCGTTTTATCAGTCCACAGTGTGGAGTGCAGACTAGTAGTTGGAGAGGTGCCATTTCACCCCCTGGCCACTGCCGAAGCTCCCTTGAGCAAGGAACTGAACCCTTAACTGCTTCCAGGGAGCCCCTATATGGCAGCCCATCGCCTACATTTGCATGTCTACAGGCCCTCTGTGTGTGAGTGGTTGTAATTTGGGTTTATGTGTGTAAAACTTGGGTATAAAAGAGAATTTCCCCATTGAGAGATCCCCAACACCTTCAACGACTACAAGAAAAACTGTTAAGAAAGATTATTCTTTGCCCATTTCAGCCTTTGTCTGGAGTAAAGCCCTCTCTGGCCTAATGGTGACCAAGCAAGGTTTCATTGCCAACAGTACATATGTCTCTGCTGGTCTTGGACACCCTCTCAAGCACCTTTTGTGCTCACAGAGATAAAAGAGTATCCTATTGTCATGGTCAGCTGGATCACAACTCAACTGACTCCTGGACAATTTAAGACCGCCCTCTGTAAATCTCATTGTGCAGCAAGAAAAAAAAAGGCGAGGGGAATGAAATATGAGAAATACGATACTGGAAATGAGGCCAAAAGGGGGGGACATCGCAGAGAAAAGATATCGCGGGGATGTTGGCGATGCGAGCCGTTGGGGAGTCTCACAGCAGATGGGCTTGCTTGGTTTCTAACACAGATGGTTTAATAATGCTTTTTTTCCAAGATTTCAACAGTTAAGGGTTGATAAGCTGGCAGTCTGATCATCTTGGATAAGCGTAATATAATACTGCATGGATTTTTGGAAGGAACATCTTGTCTGAGCCCTCAAGATCACGAAGAGATTGTAAAGGCCACAGTACAATAGCTAAAAGTAGAGAGACAATAATTAAGTGCATCGCTAAAGATCAGACAAAGACCTTTCTCCTTCTGCTTCGTCTGTAATCACAAAATCTCGTATAAACAAAGAAAACAGTCCAAGGTCTCAAAAATACTGTCTCTGTCTCGGGAGGTGATCGTACAAACAGATACTTGAGAGATACAAATAAAAAGGTAGAGAACATCCAGTACCTTCTGTATCAGTAGAAACTCTGTTTCTGATGGACAGTACGAAGACTGAAATGTTTCTCTCTTGGACTCGCCATTTCACTCTCGACAATGACCAAAACAAAGGCTGCAGATTGGGAGTCAGAGATAATCCCTGTCCAAGAGAGTCATAGCTGAAGTTGTTAGCTGGTGCAACTGTGGTCTTTAATGACCTCTAATCGCTAAATGTGACGCGATTGTTAAAACATTATAAAACCACACAGTTTCCCAGATGGATGGAGCTGAAAAGAGTTGAGCTTTTAAAAGTTTTAAAAGTCTTACGCTGTATATTTTCCTACTTTAGATTAGATTAGATCTACTTTATTGTCATAGCAAGAAAATGCAGTTTAGGATCTTACCATAAGTACAAAAGCAGTAAAGTGCAGAGTAATGTACAAATGAACAGGGATATATATAAATAACAGAACAGGTATAAATATGACTATGTTATAAGATATACACACTATAATACTATACTATACACTATATTACTTCAAGGCTGGTCAATGATAAACTGTGGGAGAGTAAAACAAATGTTGGCGAAAGCAGCTGAGTAACGGTTCTGTCTGTTTCTGTTTCACAGTCTGTAGTGGCACAGAAAACTAAAGAGAGGACAGAAGAGGTCGGGTCGAGGTTTAACCACAAGACCAAGAACCAACAGCCTCAAAGTTTTTCCAATAAATCAAACTCAGTATTTTATGAAGCAGCACTAGAAAAAGAAAACAATGTGAACTAGCGCAGTTTTGGGACTGTCTCTAGGAGAGATACAGTATTAACAGTATGAACACATGAATACACTAAAATATATACAGCTTGGCAGCAGCAGCAACAGCCACGGTTGCAGGTATGAAAGTAATTATAGGTGTAATTATACAGTGTGGGTTAATTAAGCTACGATATGTACAGTATGATCAGTAATTATATTGAGCATGTGAAAATTATTAAATCAGTCAACATACAGACAAACAGCTGGATGATAAACTTCAGGTCACATATACACTATAGTAGGACAGTGTACTTTATTAGTGGGTGGGTGCATAAATAGTCCAGGTAAGTGTGCAGTAGTGCGGCGGTGGAGCTGTGGGATGAAAAACAGTCCAGCTCATGAGGTCTGGATGCAGCGGAGCGGGGAAGTTCAGTCAATCTGTGGGAGTTGAGAAGGTCTTTTATCCGATTACTTTACTTTAAGTGATACTTCAACATTTATCAGGCTTTATTACTGCACAGCAATCCTACAGTAACACTATACTCTTGCTATTCTTGTCTGCTCCAAAAGTGAGTCTGTGTTATGTATGTTGAGCTGTGAGCTGCAGACATACTGCATCATTTTCTACGATCAAGCTTCTTTCTTCTGATTAATGTAGGAGACAAATAACGTGTGTGTGTGTGTGTGTGTGTGTGTGTGTGTGTGTGTGTGTGTGTGTGTGTGTGTAGGTGTGGGAGGTTTTTCTCCAGGAGTGGATTGAAGCAGTAGTAGCACCAAAGAAAAATGTATTGCAGCACAAATCTACTGTACGTAGATGTAGGTACCTGACATTTGTATTGGAGTGCACTATTTATTCTGAAGTGGTAGTAATCACAATGATGTGGCTCAAATTACTGGGGTGGTGCTCCAGCCTGGAATAAAATTACATTTTGTAAACCAATTTAGCCTAGCTGTTTTACAATTAGATCAGGAGGGGGGAGATATTACTGACGCGGTTGTTTTGGATGGACTCAGATTGTAAATACATTGTACGGGAGTCACTTAATAAAATTAATGCCATTAAGAAAAAGCTTATGTGCACGCTGAATGAAGTTGGACGCTCTTTGTGGACAGGTGGTGGTGGTGTGTGCACTTGGTCTGCATAAGGAATAATAGAGAGCACAAATGCTGCTCGAGTCTGTTTCTATGTAAACGAAGCGTTGTCGTCGCATCTTCCCACTGCTAAACCGGCATGTCACAGGGTTTTTTTTTAAACAGGATTATCCTCTTCCCTGTTTTCCTCCAAATTTAAAAGAAAGCTAGCCCAGCTTTTATCCAGAGGGAATCATTTTGTCTTTTTGGTCTAATCATATTTCATTTGTGTGAAATATTAATGTTAATTTTCTTTTGTTGGACACAGAGGGGAGAAAATAAATACTTTGTAGAGAGGATGTCTCCTTACTATGTGACTAAACATGAGCTGTGGGAAGGAAAATAAATTACATTTTGTTTTCTCAGCAGCAGGACGTATTGTTTGTTTTTTGTTTTTCTTCCAAAACATTTTGTATTCTGAAAAGATTACTTGAAATTCAGCACTCAAAGTTTAGAATCGAATTCAACACTTATAAGTGTCTCTTCAAACCGTTTTGTCCTTAACCATCTTCAAACTGCTGTAGAGTTAGCAGTGTTAGTCTATCATCCATGTCCCTCATGTAACGGCATTATCAGGTCAACGTTTCAATCTGATTTTCAATTCCATCCATCCATTTTCTGTAACCACTTATCCTCAACAGGTCTCGGGCGGCTGGAGCCTATCCCAGCTGACTTTGGGCGAGAGGGCGGGATGGGGCTGCCTGGATAATTGACCAGTTAGGGAACACAGAGACAAACAACCTTTCACACTCACACACTGTGGGGCAAAACCAAAGCACCCGGGAGAGGATGCAAACTCCCCAGCCATTTGAACCTTTGTTGCAGTGAGGCGACAGCGCTAACCACTGCACCATCATGCCGCCCTTTTCATTTCCATCCATCCATCCATCCATTTATTATCTCTAAGTACCTATCCTCAACAGGGTCACATATGGCTGGAGTCTATCCCAGCTGACACTGGGCGAGAGGCGGGGTACACTCTGGACAAGTCAGTTCGTAACAAGGCAGATAGAGACAAACAACCATTCACACTCACATTCACACCTACAGCAGCATTTAACCCGAAGCAGCCTCACAGAGCACAGCTGTAAACTCTTGTTTAAATACTATACAGTACTATATGATCGATATAGCAACCTTTTGTTGTGTGAGTGTCGTTCTTGATGCTTCTTTGAATGTATTTTACCATTTCTTGTTGCTTTCGTCTTTGTATAGATTACTTGCTGAAAAGAAAAAGGTGGTAGCACCGCGGCTGCTCGTAGAAAAAAAACATCGATTTCCATTGCTGTAGTCTCCTAGTTTAACTTTTAACATTTACACCCCACATAGTCCAACTGTTGAAATCATTCCAGCTCCCGTAACTGCTCCGCCACCTCATTATAGACTCAAATTTAAGTGCATACACCTGTTTTATTTGCATTTATAATGCGCCGTACACATTTTAATCTGTCTCACTGACTCTCAGGTAGGTTTGTCTTTCAAAACAGTTTTATGTTTAAACAAATCTTAGTAGATAAAATATTACCAGGCCACGAGTCAGAGGAATTGTTGTGACAAATTCATAATGACTGCTCATCTTAATATCGAGAGTTATTTTCTCTGGGCGACAGATCCAGTGGAGTGTTCACGTTTAATCTTTTCAGGCGGCTCTGATATTCAACTCAAAGGTAGGTGCTACTGACACATCATATTAATGGAGTTTATCCATTACACTGATCAAATGATTGTCATCAACTTCCTTTTCTCTCTAAACTTTCCATTAAAGGACAAAGAGTGACGGTGTGATGGACATCAAGTATCTAAACAAATGGAGTTTGTAGCATGACAGATGTCTTTGGTGTTTGTTGACTGCGCTTTGACATTGAAAGGTCAAGTGCAATTTAAGCTTGGTTAAACTGGGCCTAACGGAGCCACTGGGTGAGGCGAGACACAGATGGCTCACTAACTCTCAGACAGCTGCTGGACATTACACCGGACCAGAGAGTTCACAGATCACAGCCAGCAGAGATCTGCATTCTCCCCTTGTCCCATATACACACAACAAAGCCATCGCTGTATAAATAACCAGGGCTCAATAAGATCCATCTCTGTTCTTTGTCTTCACTCATGAGGAACAACTGCGGTGAGGGATCCGCTAAACCGAGCTCAAACTGTTAGTCAGCAGTGTTTCAAAGGCAGAAATAGCCAGCAGTGGGCCAAGGATGCTGATAGCAGGTCAGGGTCTGATTTTATCGAGCATACCACGGAGTGAGTCAGACCATGAACAACAGCTAAATAAGACATCTCTGAAGGCGTTGGCCATCCGTCTGCTCAGTGAAAGGTAAGGACGACCAAACAGAACGCGCGGAGGCCATTTTTAAATAGAAGTTGCTAAATATGTATTAATTGTGTGGGTTTTTTGTGATTAAAAAAAAACACTCTTTGGAAGCAGTGGCTTCTTTTCTATGGCGAGATAAATTCAGCTGCTACATGCAGAGACACAACACGTGATTCATCTGGCCTAATTAACGCTAATGCAGCAGCAAATAGAAACCTGGGGAGCGTTTTTCTGAGGCCCATATATTTGTTACTATAAATAATGAATCAAACTATACATAGGAGACTTCATGGCACGATCATTTCCACAAAGATTGATTGCACCTGTACCTGTCGCTCAGCTGGTCGGTCCACCACTTCGGTCAGATTAGATAAATCGCTGTGAAAACTGGAACAGACGTTTATGTTTCCCAGAGGATGAATCCTAGCGTCTTTAGTGATCCCCTGACTCTTCTTCTCTTCTTCTGATTTGTTGCTTTGAGTGAAATGTCTCAAAAACCATTGGAAGGATTCTTGTAAAAAATAATGCCTGCAGCAGTAAAGATCATCAGCCTCAGCTGTACTCTGTGTGCTTTGTGTGCTAATGAGCTCATGTTACTATGCTAAGTGAAGGCATCAGGTGTATTTATATATCTGATTAATATATCTCTTCACATACGTGCTCACAAAAAGTTCAGATGAAATTTCAGAATGCACCTTGAACTTAATTTGACCTTCTCTAAACTTTTTAACGCACACGTCCAACCATCATTGTCAAGCAGTGTTGGGCACATTACTTTGAAAAAGTAATTAGTTACAGTTACTAGTTACTTACCCAAAAAAGTAACTGAGTTAGTAACTGAGTTACTACACTATAAAAGTAACTAATTACCCAGGAAAGTAACTAATGCGTTACTTTTTTAAGTTAAAAAATGCCAAATAATTTCGAGTAAAGCAAACAACAGATACCCATACAGGTTTTAATGTATTGCACCTCAACGCAATTACAACTGAACTTCAAGCATTTTCTTTACTTACAAATGTAAGCAGTTAAACAATATGACATGTTTTACACTTGACATGCTGCAAATTAAAACAAACTTTCAATGGCAGCATGTTTCAACCACATACCTCCCTATAATTTTATTGAGTTCTTGCTGTGTGGTAAGTTTTGGGGTAGAAGCTGAAGCAGAAAAATCCAGCCTTCCTTGTTGGCTAGCTTGCCTTTATCGTGGGGCATGCCGGTGGCCACTAGCTTAACAGACGCGTGTGCAGTCGAGAGATGCTTCATTAAATTCGAGTTGCTTACATTTGACGTGGACAAAGTCTTTGGTCTTAGACACAGTGTGCATGTAACATGTACATTGTTACCTTTTACCTCGACGAGGTTAAAATACTGCCTATACTTCCACCGTGAAAACGCTGTCTTAGACTCAGCCTCGGGACTCGCCATCTCATCTGACATGCTGTGTGTGTGTGTGTGTGTGCGTGTGTGTGTGTGTGTGCGCTACGACCGTGTGTTGGTTTGTGTGTATACCCGCCCACCGGGTGTCTCTGGTTGGCTCAACATGAAATCTCTGCTTTAGCCAATCGTCATTACGTATCCCGTCCTTACCAAAGGGAGAAAAAAAGGCATTCCTGTATGCGAGTTGAGTGAGGTGCCAGTTTCTAAACGAGTAGGTTGGTTCAGTAACGCGAGGTAACGGCGTGTTGGTACCGGTAACGGCGTTACAACGATAGATGAAGTAACTCGTTAGATTACCCGTTACTGAAAAAAGTAACGCCGTTAGTAACGGCGTTTATTTCAACGCCGTTATTCCCATCACTGTTGTCAAGTCACTGAGACACTAGTGGTGTGCGATATTTTGGTATTGATCCGATACCAAGTAAACACAGGCCAGTATCACCGATACCGATACTTTTCAATAAACACGGTGGCGTCAATGAATTGCTAAATCTCAATTAATTTTCAGTGTTTTTTGTGATGTTTCCTTTTTTTATTAATAAATAGTTAAAACCCAGGACAGAATAAAGGGCATGTTTTCTTTTGGATGGTTTTTTATATGTTTATATAAATTGGTAGTGTTTCCACTAAACATAACTAGTTTTTTACAAATCCCACATTTTGCTGTTGTCTCGTTTTCGGCTTGAAAATACAGCCACATGGCACTCCTCTTCCTCTCTGCCATTCTTCTGTTGTTGTTTTTTTGTTTTTCTAAAAAATAGAAAAACATGAGCCAGCAACTTGCTTGTTTGTTTGATTTGCGTGTCTAATTCACATCAAGTGTGCCTGCTCTGCGCTGACACAGGACCAGCGAGTCCGGTGACCTGGCTCCTGTTTGGCAAAACCGCAGCATTGCAAACAAGAGCAGAACTTAAAGTAAAGAATCGATCTCACCAGGCTAGTATCGATCTAATACCGATACCGACTCAATACTATCGATATTTGGATCGATCCACCCATGACTACCCCGCCACTGTTGCTATAGCTTTTCAATAAATAGTTTGAGATGAAGAAATGAAATTATTGCATGCTTCTATTCACGATACTATTTATTCACTTTCATGATATAATATCACTTTAATGTCTCAGTACTTGCGGACCTTACAGATTATTATATTTTAGGCTTTTTTCTGTCTACCCAGCTCAAAACTACCAAACCAGATTTAAAACCCTTCAAATGCCAGTTTGATTACTTGATGTTATTTATATTAAAAAAAGGGGGAAAATAACTAAAAAAATGTTTATATATATATATAAATAACAACAGTGACAAGTAACCAAACTGGCATTTAAAGGGTTAAAATTCTCAAAAGGATTAAATGTGTGGTAGTTTTGAGCAGGGCATGAGGGTTAATCTATACGCAATGACAATTAAGTTAAATATAATCTAGAAACAGTATAAAATATAGACATCCGTGACATCACCCACAGGTTTCTGAAGAGCAGTTGTGTAGCTCATCTGGCTACTGCTGCTAATTCTGCATAATTTTAAGCCTTCATATAATTTTAACAGGTGAGTTAAAAAATAGAAATTCATCCTCAGTACAGTTGTCATGAATGGCGACATTCTCTATAGAGACCAAAACTGTTTTTTGTACCAGGCTGCAACATGTTTATTTCTGCTTTAACATGGGGACTTATGGAGGCTGACTCATTCTGTAGCCAGCCTCAAGTGGACGTTTGAGGAACTGCAGTTCTTGACACTTTGCATTGGCTGTTTTTGAGCCACAGAGGTTGTGGTTGTTGTTGTTGTTGCTTGATCTAATCTCGTGATGTTGTTCACATGTTGATGTTATCATTTTAGCTCAAAGCATCACAGCGCCAGATTCTTCATCTCATTAACCTCATTGACTCGACAACAATGGTTGGATGGTACCCTGCGCCATCAAAGCGTCTCACCCGACTGTTCTCATTGTGTTTTATTCATGTTCTGCTCTGTTAGCAATCAATCACAGTTGGGGTGAAGCCCACTGTGTGACACCTACCTCGAGGTTCCTAACAGTTCTTGGTCCATCATGAAATCGTCATAGGAGCTTTATCTCGTACTCACTGAGGATCTCACATTGGGGAGTATCAATTTAATTTACGGTCTCATAAAGTGAGGCCCTTTGAGGTTTTAATGGTGATTGCAGGCCATCCAGAGAACCAATAACAGCTGAGTGCTGGGATGGGGAGGGTACCTTCATCCTCTGCACAGCTTCACTCCCTTTCATCCAGAGCACTTGATCCTCGCCTGCATGCTTTCTGCCTTCACGGGTGAAGCTCCACTGTAAACATTCTGCTTCGTCTGATCTGGGTCTGCTAATGCGATGTCTTGATTTCACAGAAAGAACAAGGGCAAAAAAAATTCTCCTTTTTAACCTGCAGAGCGCGGCGTTTTCACTTCATGTCTGCCATTTCAGGAATTCTGGATAATTGAACGTCGGGTCGGTGTGGTTCGTTATGTGCTTTGGATTTAAATAGAGCCACGCTGGGGCATCTTCTTAATTGGCTGAAGATGTGTGTGGATGTGTCTTAAACGGCAGGAGGAGCCAATAATGAGGCTGATACGTGGGTGAATCCTAGGTGGAATATAAAACATTTTAGTTGATTAATAGAAACTTTGGAGAAATCTCTACTGGGGAAACACACTGCTCAGGGCAATATAGAGTATACAGCAGGCATCTGTCAAAGAAATTAATCCTTAGAAGATGCTGGTATCTTTTCTCTGTCTGTGTGTGTTATAAGCGAATTCAATTCAATTCAATTCAATTTTATTTGTATAGCCCAAAGTCACAAAGTACATTTGCCTCGGAGGGCTTTACAATCTGTACAGAGAATGACACCCTCTGTCCTTAGACCCTCGGTTCGAGTGAGGAAAAACTTGCCCACAAAAAACCTTTTAACAGGGAAAAAATGTGGAAGAAACCTCAGGAAGAGCCACAGAGGAGGGATCCCTCTCCCAGGACGGACAGACGTGCAATGGATGTCACGTGTACAGGACAATCAACATAAACATTTTGTACAGTTACAATGACTTACAGAATGACAATGAATGATAAAGTGACCACAGTAGTAGATATAGTAGTATTAATGACAGTAGTAATATGTGTAGTGGGCGCCGTCCAGGATCACAGCAGCAGCCACGATCCACGAAAAACCTGCTGGACGACAGAGCACAGAAACTCCGGGGAAGTTTGGTCAGCAGCATGCATTAATGAGACATGTCCAGAGACAGACAGACAGACAGACAGAGAAAGAGAGAAAGAGAGAGACAGACAGACAGACAGACAGACAGACAGACAGACAGACAGACAGACAGACAGACAGAGAAAGACAGACAGAGAAAGACAGACAGAGAAAGACAGACAGAGAAAGACAGACAGAGAAAGACAGACAGAGAAAGAGGCAGAGTAGGAGGGAGGGTTTTCGGTAAGGGAGATGTGACTACATCTTTAACCAATACCGTGCCTGGCTAGGCATAACCCTGGGGAGTCCCCCGGCAGTCTAATCCTATAGCAGCATAACTAAGGGATGGCCTGAGCCAGCCCTAACTATACGCTTTATCAAAAAGGAAGGTTTTAAGTCTACTCTTAAAAGTGTTGACCGTGTCTGCCTCCCGAACCCAGATTGGTAGTTTGTTCCACAGAAGAGGAGCCTGATAGCTGAAAGCTCTGGCTCCCAATCTACTTTTACGAATGAGTGGGAGACAGTCTGGCAGTCAGATAAAAAGCACCTACCATTCGTTTTTCTTCTCTGCTATTAATTATTTTGTGTGAAAATGCAGCTCTCTCTCTCTATTTATTAAACCAATGAAACAAGGAAAGCGTGTGCACATCACGCGCAATACCTGAGAACGCATATGTAATTTGTGCAGCAGTGATTTTTTTTAAAAACGTTTTTATCTCCCACTTCCCTCGCCGAGCTCTGTGACGAGGACGGTCTAAGTGCTCCAGACCTCTCAAGTCTTTTATTGGATTACAGAGTCCAAAATTAAATAGAGGCATGTGCAAAGGTTGCAAGGCCAGAGGGGGGAGTCAGACAGGGCCGAGGTAATGTCACTGTGTTTCTGATTTTTATTGGGAGCGACACAAACAGAACCTCCCTCGCTCCAAAACAAGCACACACACACAAACACACACATGCCCTGCCGTATTGATTAGTTGAAGAGAAAAAAAAAAAGCAGTTGAGGTCAGCAGCCATATGTCTGAATTTCTTTCTCTCCGTCTCTCACACTCCATTTATCTCTGTCTGATTCAATACTCTCCTTCCCCCATCAGGGGGCCGCGCTTCATCCATATATCTGCGTCTCCCCCCGCCTGACCCGCTCTCACACTCTGCGGTTCCTTTTTGTCCGTCTCTTTGCCCTTCACTTGACATACATAAATCAATCACTCAATCCAATTTCGTTCAGAGCAAAGTCTGATGGATTCGCTTCTGAGCCCACCGTCCTGATAAAGTAACACAGTGTAATTACATTCCAAATTAGATGATGTGGTTATGACCGTGGATTAGATTTGACTTCATTTTCAGTTATCACACACGAGAGGAACAACAAAAACAAATGCAAACAAGTACAATCAGAAAAAGAAAAGCATTTCACAGCCCGAGCTCTCTGTGAAATGAGGTAAACACAGTGGTTTTCATCCTGGAGACTTGGAACCCCAGAGAGGCGCTGGATTGATTCAGATACTCCAGACGACTTCAGAACATTTTAACTCTTATTGTTTACTCAGACATCATTTTTATTTTTATGTGTTCAAAATTGTTAACACAGTTGGAGCAGCAGGACTTCACACCAACCAAAAAAGTTTTATTTTCTTCTGCTTCTTTGGGCCTGAAATGCATTCAACTCCTTCAAACAAGTACAAAAAAGATATACATATATGCACAATATGTTTTTTAAATGAAAAATAGCTGCACGGTTTGTGCAGGAATGTGCACAGTACTTACCGGGTCGTGTGCAAAGGTTCACAGTATGCAGAATGAACAAAACAAGCTATAACTATAACCCCAAGCTGAACTTGACTGCTAAATAAATAAACCTGAAACTAAATGTCTCTGTGGACACAGACGTCAAACAGATAGAAAACTGGGATTTAATGACAAAATAAATGAGGTCCCACCATCCAGCCTATGCCCCCAACATGCCCCATGCATCCCCAACGATATCTGCATTATCTGTTTTTTAAAAAAGAGGCACATATGCTCAGATCTTCAGAACCTTCACGAGTTTTTATAAAAGCAACAAATTATTCTTTTAATCTTCAGATCCCTCTGCAGATCCTTAGAAAAAGGAGCTGAAAACGCCTCCCATCTATCTATGAAAAAGGCATGAGAGATGAAACAAATTCACATTTTGTGCAGCACACGGTGTGTCTGTGAGTAGATGTGTAAAAAAAAAAAGCATAATTAGTGTGAAAATCATCACAGGATGTGCAAGACCTGTAATTAAGATTTGATTTTTTAAACATGACACGACACGTCAAGTCTTAGAAACTGTGACTTAAGCTTTGAAAATGGAAGGGTTTCACGTGACGGATCTGTGTCATCCATCCAAACTGGATGAAATTTGTAATGTCAAATCTTCTTTTGCAGTATAATAAATGCAAAATGTTTTACACTTTAAAACACCGCTCCCAATAAGCAACAGCCACCACAGACTTATCTGGATTTCCAGCTCTGATTTAGGGATACAGTAACATCATAGAACCGGTTCACTACACCGGCCATGGCTGAATCTTAACACTTCTCCTCACAGATGGAGCTGATAGCAGATCAATAGTTGCCAGACTAAATCAATCAATGCCGCGCCGCCTAACCCGACAACCTCTCCGGTCACTTCAGGCCCAGCTGCCTCAGCTCTGGGGCTGATTTGTCCTCCAGTGTCTCTGTCATTTGTCTTTAGATTTCCCTTCCATTTGATAGCGCCGATGCTTTTCAGACGCCCTTTCCACATGTCCTTTCCCCCCTGTCAGTGATTTATATGTGTCCCTGCTCGTCAGTGAGGGACAATACAAGCTCATGCTCGTTTAGGCTCACATGTTAAACAATTTGCTACTGCAAAATGGGATGATCCAGGCATTTTTGGAGAGTTGTTTAAGCGTGCCGTTTCACACAGAAATGTCTTGTAACGAGGGGCGGATGAAACTGTTTAGCTCCTGCACTGATAAAGTCTAATTAATGGTTAGATTTAACTGTATTAAATGAATCAGGGCAAGTTAATTAATTTGCGAATAAATTTCAAATTTAATGCTGCATTAAACAACTTTTTTATTTCACGCAGCATAATTTGATGCACTGCTTTAAACCTCGGGTTGATGTACAGAGCAGCTTCCGTGTCTTTTTCCTTCCTCTCGTACTGTAGCTGTTTTATTTTTTTATTGCTTTTTTTCCATTTTCTCATTTGACTCCCGCTTCCCTCTACAAGCAATTCCCATGTGCCGTGAAGTGTGAACAGACAAAAAATTTGTACCCTCATTGTCAGATCTATACACGGCCATTTACACACTAGCACACGACATTATATGCGTACTGTAAAGACAAAAAGTCATTATTATGCATGAACAGGCAGCATCATCGATGTCATTAACGTGCATTTGAAATAATGCTCGTCGTGGCCGGATTGCGGACTGTCATGGCCGCCTCGCACAAGCTGTTAAGTCACAACTTTTTTCTTTTTTTAAACGAGCTGAATTATTGTAACATTATTGTTGATGCCAAGTTTTTATGGCAGTCATTTCCCACATTTACACTCTCTTACTATCTCTTTACGTCCATTTACGTTTACATTTATGACATTTGGCAGACAGAGCGACTCAAAATGTTGCTCATTAAGGACGCCATCGGATCAAATGCTGACACACATTTGACTGCGGTCAAATCATCCCAGTGATGTGCTGATGCTGCACAGGAGGAGCTACTTCATCCATAACATCTGTTCCTCTCCGTCTTTTCCTACGTTTAATTATGTCATTGCTGTATACTTATGATCACAGGCCCGAGAGATAATTGATAATCTATATTTAAAACATCCACACACAGACGATCAATAATCTATATCTGTGATAACTTCATTTCAGGGTCTGTTCTGCTGATGAAAGGTTAATATCTTTCTCTGCACAGACACTGCTGACTGGTGAACGATTGGACTTCTTGGCTTCTGGGTGCTTTTGGTGATAGCCAATACTTTATTGGCTATCAGTTTGTACACCATCTGCTGACTAAACACACTAACTGCAATCTGACACAAACCTGCCAAGTACAAAAGAGGCAAGAAGCGAGCAAAACAAAGAGCCTTTTTTTTTTTTTACTGCTTGTGTTACACTAGATAAGAAAGTGACGACAGTTTCATCACGTTGATGTCTCACTTCGACAGTTCAGCATCACATACAGGGCTGGTATAAATAGTCTATGCAGTTGTTTAGGGGCCACACATTCACTGTGACTTTCTATGTTTTTGCACGATGTTAAGCTGGGGCTGCCACCTCTTATGCAATGACCCACACAGCAGCTCTCGCGTCATGCGTCCATTCACCTACAGATTCTTGCTTTCCTCTTGATGGTGATGCCGCGCAGTTCAACGGCAAACTGTGAGTCACTGTGAGCTTTGAAAGCAGCGCTGACATAATAAACGTGGAAAAATGACTAATCCAAACAAAACAGATCAGTTCAGCTCATCTATTTCTAGGCTGTCTGTCTAGTTTAATACGTTTTCTGGACAAAATGATCCTGCAGGATTCACAGAACTTTGATCTATTTGTTTTTCTCCTCTTCACACAATGTTTCGTAGCCAAACCTCAAATCCAGCACAGACAAATGAATTAACATCAAATCTCTATTTGATGTTAATTAATTTGTCCGTCTCTAGTGTGCGTTCATTCAGTTATTAGCAGTGTTTCATGGCCACCAAAAGGCTTGGGCTGGCCCTGATTACATAGATATTATACCTGAGATTATTTTCTCTAAATCTCAAGATAATGAAACTTTGAATGATGTTTCCTGCAATCATTTAATATATTAGAGTTAATTTTGGCATTATTTCAGGAAAACAAAGTTTCTGTATTTTAAGATCTGGAGAAAATTATGACTTTTATTAAAACAACATTTGTTATTTCAACATAAATGTAACGACGGGCTCGCCGTTACCCCCATAGGCATGCACATATTGTAAGAAGGACGCATAGGAGATGTGTTAAAAGTATATTGTGGATTGAGCTAGGGCGTAACAAAGGTAAACTTACCACAACCTACTGCTCTGTCTGCAAAGGGGGCACGTCCAAACAGGTCCCTGGGGAACGTGGCCCTTATGTATGGTTCTGGAGGACAGCAGTAAGTGGGAAGTGGGAGTAGGGGAGTTTGTGTGGGGTTATGTAAATAGGTTCATGCTCATATATTCATGTGTATTTGTTGGTGTTTATTAATGGTATATGGGTTTGTAAATAGGTGTTTATATTGTATATGTTGTATTTATGTAAATATTTATAGTTTATTAATATATGTGTAAATATGTAAAAACCCCTATCAATGGTTTGAACCAATTAGTCAGGTGATTAAGTATTGGTTAGTATTGGAAGGAGATTGGAGAATTGGATTTTGAGGATTATTATCATTATTATCATTATTGTTGTAAAGTGTTTGATTTTGTATGTGTGGAATAAACACACATACAGTACCACCTGGAGAATCATTCTCTTGTGTTTTGCCTAATAATAATAGAGCACCAAAAAAAAACTCTTCTGCACACTTAGACACTACACTTAGACACGTTTTAATACTCTATTTTGTTATATTTTATATTTTGCATTTCTTCTTTAGCTTAATTTTTTATCCTGTATCAGAATCACTTAAATTCACCAGGTATGTGTGCACACACAAGAAATTTGACTCTGGTTACACTTTGCTCTTTTAGTACAAACATCAAACATATATAGACACAGGTACAGTTAAAAACAAAACAGAGGACTTGACAGGTAAATGTGGGCCTTGAGGTCAGCGCCCTGAGGCCACCCTGAGCATATGAGCTACTGCGGCAAGTGAATTTCTTATCTGTTTCTTGAACATATAAAAATGATTATAACCTCTTTCATTGAATTTTGAGTGTTTTAATCAGCCTTGTTACACCTGTGACAGGTGTTCCAGGTGTTTATGGGGGAGACCCAGTACTGGAAGTGCGCGTGCACTCCGGGGCGGTAGATGGCGCAACGCACGTGACGGTTTGTCACAAACACACGAGGAAGAAGAAGAGGCCGAAAGCGGAAGAGACGTGGCAGTAAACACAGAGAGAAACCAGCTGAAGTTAGCTCATGACAGCTCGGGGAGCCGCCTCACCTGTGAATTAAAGACCACGGGAGCTTCAATGACAGCCGTGCTACATCACCTGAAACCGACGGGACTCGACTGAAGTCTGTGTGACAGGTAAACAAATGTCATTTGTTCTTAAATCGCGTCGTAACTTCCTCAAACAAGCTACGATTAGCTTCACCTGTCGTTAGCCACCTCACCTGATAACTCCCAGCTAAAGCAGCTCAGGTACACAGTAAATAAGAAAAAGGTGTCACGACAGGAGCTGAACTTAAAGTCAGAGGCGGAAAAACGTCCTGAAAACTTCTGAGCTGAAACAACGACATGAATCCAGTCTGAGTGGCGTGTAGCTCTGTAACAAGTTACCAGGTGAATCACAGGTCACGTTTGACTGTTAAATTATCTTCTACGACACAAAACAAGTCTGTGTCTGTGACACCCAGCAGACAGGATACACAGGCAGGACACGTAACCAAGACAACCACATATATAAACATGATTAAAAAATCCCTGGAGACACATAAATAAATAAATATATAAATAAATCTGGGTAATGTGATTAAAAACAAAGTGATGTCATTTTCTATTTACATGCAGGTCATTAGTTTAGATAGACAGATGGTTTATTGATCCTGAGGGAGACTCAGTAAACAAACATTAAAATAAAACCTGTAAAGATGAATCTGAATGTAAATTAAACCTCTTTAAAAGACGCAAATAGAAAACTATATACAGGGTTCCCACGGGTGTTTGAATTTCTTGAAAATGCTTGAATTTCAATTCAGTGTTTTCAAGGTTGTGAAAATGCTTGAATTTTTTGTGAAGTGCTTGAAAATGCTTGAAATTTCACAATTAGTTAAAAATCCAAACAGTCAATCTACCACCATATGAAATAATGCTAATTAGACCCATATTATTATGCCATACAGTGGCACCGCTGCGCTTCCCATGACCATCATGGCAAACACAACTAGTAGGCTACCTATTTAAAGGTGCTGGAAAAATGGAAAAACTGGTGCTTGAAGGTGCTTGAAAAGTGCTTGAATTTGTTCATAAAAAAGGTGTGGGAACCCTGTATATAAAAAAAAAAAAACTAGAAATAGAGATTGAAGTTATATACAGTTCAATTAGATTGTAGAAGGTGACTGACAGTCACAGAAAACTGTGAAATTGTTAATTTATGCCATAACTGAGAGGTGTTGGCCAGTATTGTGGCCACGAATCACTTCCTGAGTTTGTCTGTCTGCTATTTCACATGGCATTGGCTGCCGCCGGCCATCTGTGTCTTGCTCAGGAACACTTCGACTTTCTCAGCTGATCGGTGGTTCGATCCCTGCTCCTACAGCGTGCAAGTCATGCAAGGAGCCAGGATCGAACCATCGATCATCCGATTAGTCACATCAGCCACCCCAAACGATCTGACAAATAATGTATCTGCAACAGGTTTTTATGTCTGACAAATACAGTCAGATATATTAATGGTGTATATACCTTGCGTTAAATCATATGTCAAAGTGTCTAACAAAGTTGTATGATCCTGTTTCTAACTCAATACTGACATATCTGTTATGTAAATGCAAGATGTTTATATTCTGATTTTTATTGCCTCTCCACCCACAAGCTGGATATTTCTGATTGTCTTTCTGATGACTGACTGGATTCAGACTATAAGGAAGCTCTCTACACTCTTAAGTGATCACAAAAGCAAAAGCAGCCAGACTTTCAGGAAAAAGGGAAGTGGGACAAAGATTGATGTGACTTTATTCATGTCAGTCTTTGCCTCTTTTGTGTCTGTGTTCATTCATTCAGTGCAAATGTAGCATCACATGACGCACACCCTTCATGCTGCTGCTTATAGTAAACAGGCGAGCTCAGTGTCATTTACATAAGTCTGTTTGTGTGTCCTCAGCCGGCTATGGGTCTCTGTAAGTGTCCGAAGAGAAAGGTCACCAATTTATTCTGCTTCGAACATCGCGTGAACGTGTGTGAGCATTGTCTCGTCTCCAACCACAACAAGGTCAGTGGGTGAACACACACACACACATAATTTATAAAAAAACGTGTCACATCGCATTAAAATTCTGTGTTTCCGCTCGTCGTCCTTCAGTGTATCGTGCAGTCGTACCTGCAATGGCTTCAGGACAGCGATTACAACCCCAACTGTACTCTGTGTAACACTCCACTGACTGCCCAAGACACCGTCAGACTGGTCTGCTATGGTAAGATTACCAAGCTTCTGCTCGTTATAAACTCATTAGTGATTGCATTAAAACATGTTGCTTTGACCTGAAGCCGTCTTCTCCGTCCACAGATGTGTTTCACTGGTCCTGTCTTAATAACCTGGCGTCACGGCTGCCCCTCCATACTGCTCCAGCGGGGTACCAGTGTCCTACCTGTCAGAGTCCGGTGTTCCCTCCTTCCAACCTGGCCAGCCCGATTGCTGATGTGCTGAAAGAACAGCTGTCATCTGTTAACTGGGCGAGAGCTGGTTTGGGGCTGCCGCTGGTAAGGCCTTACAACCATCGGACAGTCTTCCTGAAAACAGAAAACACACATTCGAAACTGCACAGATGTTGATAAGACGTCATCTCTTACTGACAGATTGAAGAGCCAATCGGGGTCCTCGAGGAGACCACAGCTAATGACGTCACTGATTATACCGACTGGTCAACGTTTGATGGTGAGCCTTAACGTTTTACTGTTTCATGGCTGTTAATGCAGAATCAATCAGTCAAGCTGACGCGCTTTTCTTTTTTTCCCGTCCACAGCACAAGAGCAAAGTAACATTTACCCCAGCCACTCTTACAACACCAGCCTCAACCAACCACCAAACTCTGTCCCATCTCCAGCACAAGAAGACCTCGGGGGTCTTCGTAAAAATGGGGATCCAAATCCGCAGGGGGAAACTGTGGTCAACTTTACTACTGCCAATACCCGTGACACAATTACATTACACGCAGGTAACAGCTACTACAACCTTTCACATACATCCTTATCTTTCCTTATGTGATCTTTCAGTTTTTGTTGACACTGTCAGAGAAGTTTGTTATTGAGTTGTTGTACTGGAGTGCATTATATTGAAAGGTTTCTTATATTATGACCCTCTCATGTATGTAATATTAGATACACCTCTCAATATAATGCAGTGCAGTACAACAACTATCACAAACTACAATATCGATAAGAATACTTAAGCGTTTCTCTGCTTCACCGAGAATACCCGTTTTTATTATTGACAGATGCCGTAAGCAGCCCTCATCAAACTGCACAAAACAGAGCTGGGTGGAAGTCAGATACACAAACGGTGTTAGAGAGCCAGATTTTCAAAATAATCGATAAAAACTGAACATTATTATTGACATTGACAGACAGAGCTGTTTCATCAGATCACATGGCCGATGAGTGTATGTTAAAAGATTAAACACAATTATTTGTTGTTTTTCTCCAGCATCGTCACCGAGAAAGATCTACGACACTCGGGACGTCGGTCACAGCTCCGTCACACAGATCGACTTTGATGACGACAAGTACCGGCGACGACCGGCGTTAAGTTGGTTTGCTCAGATTCTGAAGTTAGTATCACGACGCACTGTGGAACTTTTTTGCTTAAATCGTTTATACAAATGTCATTGTGATCTCCGATTATTCTGTATATTTATCATTTCAGAAACCGCACAGGTGGAAAGCGGACATCTTTCTCCTGGAAGCAGCGAGTCTTCATGCTTCTTCTGGTCGGAGTTCTGGGATTCTTTACGTTGATAATCATCATGGCTAAACTCGGACGTGCCTCTGCTGGCTCAGACCCAAATCTAGATCCTCTTCTTAACCCCAACATCCGTGTGGGGAAAAACTGATAACAAGCATTGATTTCTTCTTTTCATTCTGTGTTACACAATATAAGTCTGTGTAGACCGATCTGAAATGGGACTGTCCACTTCATTGGTTAGCCCAACAGAGGGAGCCATTTACCCAAAATGAATGATGCTGCACCTCTTTTAGAACGAAAGGCTCCGTTCATTTTAAATCAGGCAGTAGGAACATGTAAGGGCCAATAAAAAAATAATCTCACAACATTCAGGAACATTCCTGTGATTCAACAAAACAACCTGCAAACTCCAAAGCCCTGATGCGTATAGACGAAGGATGCTGTAACTGATTTGAAAAGCTAAATGATGAAGGGGAGTGGTATTTATTTACGGTTCCATCTAACATTTAATTTTCCTTTTTTTTTTTTTTTTTTTTTTAAACTTCGGTTGAAACTAAACAAACACTGTCGATGTTGAAAGAACATCTTTTTGCTGGCAGGAAAGTCAGAGCGTGTATAAACGGCACCGAAACGTTTATAAACCGGTTCTACTTGCTGATCTAATTCGAGCGGCCTTTGAGAGAAGAACTGGAATCAAACTTACTCCACACATAATTCAATAATTACATAACTATTTAAGGGTGTATGAATTACTTCTAAAACTGAGTGCATTGCTTTTAGATTTGCCGCACAGACTGTATGTACATTTTCCTGATGTTTTTTTTGACTGTCTATTAAACGGGAATACTACAGAATTTCAGTATTATGTTCTTTTAAAGTCCATAAATCACGACCATTACCTACTGATGTATAGGTGAAGAAAAACTGAGATGTCAGATGAGTTGTTAAGTTTTAATAAGAACGAATAATGTCTTAAAACAGCCTAAGTTTCTATATGAATATTGCTCATTTGAGCGACAAATATGTTGTTATTCCATTGCCCACTTTGCATGAAGCTGTAAGCAGCATATTGATGCGTTCGCAGACCAGCGGTGTGAGTAAATGAGATCCCACACAATGGATGCAGTGCACGGCTCTCTGTGTGCACAGCTCTGTAAGTCGCCGCACTCCTTTTCTATACAATATTTGCACTACAGTGACAACCTTTATGAATAATTAATTCAAATCCGAGAAGCTGAGCTGTTACGCACTCTCTCTTCTTTCAGTTTCTCACTGTAACAAGACACCACGAACATGTCTGTCTCTAATAAAGCAACTTGACTTTCAAAGATGATGAAGTTTGTAGCCTTTTTCAAGAGGTGGCGGATAAAAGATGCACCTCAACTGCAATGAAGTGCTATAATACAAACACTTGTACAACCACACGTTGTGTGCGTATGAATCGACATAATGATTTATATGTTGTCAGCTTCTTGATTGTTTGGTGAAAGAGCCCTACTCAAATTAATTTTGTGCTTCATGTCTCTTCAGTTATTCTTGTGTAAACGGTGAGGAATGCACTCTAAATAAACTCGGATATCAGACACTCTAATCTTGAGCTGAACATTGTGTGTACCCAGACTGTTGCGAAAGAACAGGGCAGACCTGCCTCTCAGATAAACCCTGATGAATGGATTCACTGTGGTGCAACGCCATGACACTGCCCTACTAATATTCTGCACACTACTCCACCTGGTGGTGCATGCGACTCCCCAGTGAAAGTGTGTGAGCTCAGAGATAAGACAGAGGCTAAAGAGGATCAGGTCTGTGGACAGGCAGACATCAATTGACGTTGGATTCATTGTTTGTCGACTTGCACTGGCTGTACACTGTACTTCTCTATATAAGATAATTAACTCACAAATCCTTCACCTTATGTTGGGTCGTTCTCTAAAGAAATCTACAAAGGTTATTGTAAGTTTACTGAATTAATAGCATCACCTTGTATCTATGGACGTTTCTCACTATTTCTTAGTGGAATATTGGTCTGTGCTGCTGTTGATCTGTTTATCACAGCAGCTGCTCTAAGACTCAGTGAGTGGGCCTGAGAGAAGCTGACACGATATTAGATTTTCACTATACGATCATTGTGGTCAAAAGAATTCACCATAACTGTAACATTGTGATATCTATAGAAAAGAATAATGAGAAAGAAACAGAATTTTGTTGTGTGTTTTGTCAAATAAATAACTAACCCTAACCCTAACCCATAAAGCGGGAAATAAGTTAAGAATTATCATCAATATCAACACATCATGATACCCCTAATTCAAATCTGACAAACCAGTTGAACCTCCTAAGATTAAAGTTGTGAGATGGCGATGTTCCTTCACCTGAAACAGACTTTTGTATTGTTAGATGTCAAGTTTCTTTTATTCAATTCATGGAAATAATAACATAGGACATTGTCCTGGTGGTAGCGTTTCAGCAGCACGTGCATGAGTGCTGCAGTCATCATTGGGCCTATGATGACATCTTGTATGATGTAACCGTTTTTGGGCATATTCGCAATAATCCCCTTCAAGTGTAGAAAGCGGTGTTGTTAATATTCACCAATACATCACGCGTTTGCATGTGAGCGTTAGTTGCCTCCTCTAATTTTCCGTTGCGTTTGCCAAACTGTCACAGCAGCTTGAGCTCGGCATTAACTGTCAGTGGACCTGGGCCATATTAAATTGATTCAGGGAAAGCTGCCGGCGGCAATGAAGACACATGCTGCAAAATTACAACGGGGATGACAGATCTGGCACTTGTATACACCACAATGCTGTGGTCTGTATTGTCCGACTTGTTTCTTGATATGAAAATGGTTTAATTCACGAGCGGTTTAATGTAACATCATGATATCTTGTCATGCGTAATTGCCTTTGTCACTCTATTGGAGTTCAATGTGTTTCTCTGTAGCTCTGAGTTATTAGATTGCCCATCACACTGACATAATAGGGACATCATGATCGATAACTTATCACTGCACTTAACATGCAGACTGTAGGGCAGCATTGTTCCTCTGTCCTGCTTTCATGATGACAATAGCAAGTGGGGGAAAAAAATCTTCTGTTATATCTATGTCTTTATTTAAACATGTCTTAACTCTGCCTTTTCGCAGCATCAAAGCAGGCATGAATATATTCTGACTAGAGCAAGAACATTTTGTGTATATCCTAAAAACTTAAGCAATACAAGATAGCCGGCGGCATCTGACATCCACCCACGACCAAGCTTCAAGTTATGCAGGCTCACTTCAGCAGCGGAGTTTACCTCTTAGCTTTCTGCTTTCCTGCTGTTACCACTTTTGATGTGTCACGTTGGTACAAGTTGAAGAATGAATGCTGGAAGCCAGTTCTTTTTTTTTTCTGGCCGATACATGACTCAGATCCGAGACATTATGACACCCACATATCGTTTTGTGCTCAGGACATTGCCAAAAATATCAGTGAGATGTGCTGGGAAACAAAACAGCAACACTATTGTCTTGTTACATGATTGTTTGGCAGTTTATTAAAAAAAATATAAAAGATTTGATTTTTAATTAGGGTTTGTAAATGTAAATTGTGAACTATAGTTGTGTTACTCATTCATGCATGCACACGACATCATATCCAGAACACTCTAAAGTCGAGTTTGACACCGTTCAGAGTATTTGCGTGCAACAACTTGCCCCCTTCTGTCATTGGATGGCACAGGAGTATATATTGATGTGTGAGTGAGTTTCACATGTGCTTCCCAGCTCAATTACAGAGAGAGTCGCTGTGATTCAATGAACAACACTGCCCGTGCCATTCCTGTGGTTTCTTTCAGAACGTAAGTACAGATGTTAACTTTCTGCTAGATAACTTTTATTACACACCTAGAGCTTTATGATTAAATGTTTCATAGGATTGTTTGTAACTTTACAAAGCTACATTTTGCATAAAAAAATCTGCATGTGACTATTTGTTACATTTGACTTTTCACTGTATATAGTGTTGTATTACTTGTGTTTAACCTTTTCCTTAATCCATACTTTAGTATGGTTCAGAAATGATGTGCATAAATCTGTACACCAGTATAGTTTGCTGAAGCCGTAATTATTGATCATATGATATCATGTCATGTTTTTCCTAATACCGCAGTAATAGTATGAACTGAAATGTAAGTGTTGCCATGATTCTATTTCTGTGGAAATAGCACGACAGACAATATATATATAAATATTTCCTCAGACGTCAATATTGAGGACAACTCAGGTGCAGCACCAGTTGATGAAAAAAATATTTCAGACCTTTGTATCCTCATCTGGACAAGTCTGAAATGTGTGACCATCCAGAGAAAGACCACAAACACGGAAAGACTGCCAACTCAAAATCTCAACAGATGAAGCACCACCGTCGGCACCACAACCAGCAAAACCTACGTCACTCAGATGACAATGACAGTCATGAGTAAGTTTTAAAATTGACTATAGTTTTTAAAACTTACTGTAATTATTATGCTTCATTTTTTATGTTTTAAGGACAGCAGATATGTGTGTGCTTCTGACTCCATGTGATATAGTATTTTAATTAATAATTGCTCTTCTCTTACAAAAAACAATAATGAAATAAAAATAATTAACTAGTAAGTAATTATCATCAGCCTTGTACAGAGATCTAATTAGTCTTTAACATGCATGTCTTCTTCTTTAATTAGCACCCATTCAACAGCAGAGGACAGCATTTTCAGTGATCATCACTCCGACCATCGACATGAGTATGACGATGACAAGACTCATCATTCACACTCTCACCACTACCATCGCAAGCAAAACCGCCATGTTTCTCCCTCGAGTTCCTCCACTGGTTCCTCGTACACCTCATCTTCTTCCTCTTCAACATCCTCCACCTCTTCTTCTTCTTCCTCCTCATCTTCCTCCTCCTACTTTTCCACGTCGTCCTCTAATCTGTCCTCTGAGTCTAGCAGTGAGGGTTTAGATAGACATTCACTTAAGAAGCCCCAGTATTCACAGTCTTGTACTGACATTTCCAAGAAACACAAGTACTTTGAGGAAGGAAACGACACGGTTCCTTTGATAGATAAAGGCGGTTATCGAAACAGGCCCCCTGCCAAACAGGAACGGGAGAAGGGCAAGTCCTTTCAAAGTGGCACCACTCAGGGCACCCAGAAGAACTCTCAGAGGATTACAAGAAGTTCGGAAAATGCTGGAAGTTTCCGCAAAGCCAAATCAATGGAGGCTCTCACTAGACCCAAAGAAAGAGAGTGGCCTGGAAATGAGGATGGCAGAAAGGAACAAGAGAGGAGAAAAGGCGAAGTCAGGAAGAATTTAATGAAGGAAAAAATGAAGTTCTCCGCCTTCCTCAATGAGATCACTCGGCAGGTGCTCAGCCCGATGAGACTCACCACTCTCGGGGTTACTGATGCTCAAAAAAAGGTAAACAGCAGCACTGAGAAACTGAAGCAGCAGAGGAGTTGCCCCGCCAGTCCAGAGTCAACCAGCTCATCCCATACCAGCAAGCACTCTACTGAATTTTCTAGTTCTAAATCTCTCCACCATGATCAAGGCCACCGTTCTGGAGACTCACCACATCATATGTGTCACAAGTCAAGAACGCCTAGCTGTTTGAAAAGATGTCACTCATGGTCTCAAACTCATCAGCATCGCTCTCATTCGCCTTCTTACAAACACCACCACCACCATCACCAAGGTGAACATCACACTTCTAGTCACCATGGTGACTACAAGAGCCCAAGTGATCACCATCACCACAGGGACTACCACAACTCAAGTCATCACCATCACTACAAACGTCAACACAGTCCTGCCTCTCATCATGGCGATCACCATGACAACACATCCCATCGCGATCATTTTGAAGACCACTACAGCCCAGCCCACCAGCATGGTGTACACCACACTGCAACTCATCATCATCACCATGGAGACCATCATAGCCCTGCTCATCACCATCACTATGGAGATCACAATGACAATGCTCATCACCATCGCCGTGGAGACCACCATGGCCATGCTCATCACAACAAAGATCACCATATTAAACCTCATCACCACCACCACGCAGAACATCACAACCCAACTCACCATCGTGAAGGTCACCCCGGCCCGACACATCATCATGGAGACCATCACAGTTCAGGTCACCGCCGCCATAGCACTGAATACCCGACTACATCATGTTGCCATAGACGCCACAGCCTAACCAGTGACGCTGGAGACCACCAAGGCCCAACAGCTCATCATTACCATAGCAACAACCACAACCAAACATGTCATCACCATGGTGACCAATACAGTGAACCTCATCATCATCATCATCACAAAGACCACCACAGTCCAGGCCATCCCCATCACCATGGAGACCACCACAGTCCAGAACATTGGCATCACCATGGAGACCACCATAGAGACCACCACAGTCCAGACCATCACCATCACCATGGAGACCACCATAGTTCAGGCCATCACCATCACCATGGGGACTACTGCAGTGACTCTCACCTGCTTTACCATGGAGATCACCATAGTCCAGTCCATGAGCATCACCACGGAGACCACCATAGAGACCACCACAGTCCAGACTATCACCATCACCATGGGGACCACCATAGTTCAGGCCATCACCATCACCATGGGGACCACTACAGTGAATCTCAACAGCATCACCATGGGGACCACCACAATGAATCTCAACAGCATCACCATGGAGACCACCGCAGTCCAGACCATCAACATCAACTAGCAGACCACCAGAGTGAATCTCATCAGCATCACCATGGAGACCACCACAGTCCAGGCCATCACCATCACCGTGGCGACCACCACAGTCAATCTCATCAACAACACCATGGAGACCACCACAGTCCAGGCCATCAGCAACACCATGGAGACCACCACAGTCCAGGCCATCACCATGGAGATTATTATGGTACATGTCAACACAAAGGACATCACTCCAAATCACATCTCAACCAGCCCCACTCTAGAAACAATGATCTCGACCATGGTGACCACAGCACTCGTTCTGCTGGCAGCCCCCCTTCACACAGGAAGCTGGAGTCTTTTTCCAGCAAGGCAGATTCACAGAGGAATACCAGCAGCTCCTCAAGTCATGAAGAGGAACAGAAAAGCTTCAGCAGCTCATCACTAAATAAAGTATGACATTTCTCTTGAGGTTAAGACTATACTCATGAAATCCCCCATTCCAGTATGTACGTAAAGTAATTACTGAGATGTCAATAGTTGCCTATGTTATACATGTTTGATTAACTGGTCAGTAATAATGTTCCACTCATTTGTTTGCATATTGATCTGGGCACCAGTTTGCATGTTACTGTGGACAATAGATCAGTTATTAGAGAACAATAGATCAGTTAGCGTGCAGAAAGTAATGGTTGAATTGACTTAATTCATTTTTTCACTTTATTCTTTGGGCTTACTTCTGAATGTCATTTTGTTTTCTTTAATACAGGAAAAGACACATGAGCTGGGTAGAATCATGTAAGTCTGATGCATTTTTTTTGGGATTGTTCTTGGAAATGCAGTCGATCATGTAAAAAGTCCAAGCGATAACCGTAACATGACGTGAGGTTGTCCATAGATGAATTGGTTGAACACTCAAATCATTTTCGATCCTCATTCTCATAGACTTTTATAATTTTACAGCCAATGTATAAATTGAGTGTAATTCTTTTGTACATCTGTCCTGACAGGATACTACAGGAGCAGAATGTAGGACTGCATCAAAATTTGCTAGAGACAGCAGTGAGGATGGAGTGTTTGGGAGAGGAGTTCATGAGCAGCCAAAAGCTTTTAGAGGCTGAACTTCAGAGGACACGTACGGAGCTTAGCAGCCTCACAGAAAGGTTTAAGAGGTAAAGAATGAAGCCTCTGATTTTACTAGCTGTCTCAGATTTTAGAGTTGCAAATTATGCGTAGCTTTAGTTCATCTATAGTTAGGGATATTTCATGTACACTGAAATATGTATTGTTGAGCAACTTCTCTCTTCTTCTCTGTCTGTGCTTTATTCTAGACTACACGACAACTGCTCTTCCACACAACATACTAATAATCTTCTTGAGCAAAAGCTTCATTCAGTGGTAAGATTGGAGGCATTTCTGTGTTTCTTGCATGACACTTAAATTTTCTACTGCATTCTTTTAGATTGAATGAGCAGTAACAGTTATTCAAGCTCTTGGGTGGTGATACCTTATCCCACGCACTGAAGGTTTATCTGTAATAACTGTCTCCTGTACTTTCTGTGTCAGGCTCAGAGTATGGAAGGAGAACGTGAGAGGTTGAACGGGCGTATTTCAGCCCTGACGGAAAAGCTCGCTGATGTAAAGTTTGCCAACAGTGTGGAAACATTCAATGTAAGATCTTTACGTCCTGTGGCTTCACAAACATATTCAGAGTCAGGGGAGGAAAGCTAAAAAAAAGGGCACCACTACAATGAAAAAAAAATAGTCTGATATTCTTTGTTTTTCCTAGAATAGACAGACCAACAAATGAAATATAAGTCTGTGTTAGATGGTGTAGTGCACATATAGCAAGTTCTTCCTTCTTTGACTGCATCATTTATTCAGTTTGTACCCTCTACTTACTGTAGGTAACACCACTGCTACACAAAACCGAGCTCCATTTTCAGTCAGATGATGGTAATAATCAGGTGGTTCTCCCCGTCGCTCCCCCTCCGGCTCAGTTCATGGACAGCCATATTTATGCAAAGGCCAAAGCCGGCGGGCAGGAGCAATCTCTAGGTTCAGTCCCAGAGGAGGAGGAATCCGACTGGTCAGAGATTGGAGAAGAGATGCCACGGTTTATTATGACAGGATCAAACAGAGGGCAAGCGTGGAGACACCAGGAAGGAGAGGTGGACAAAGACAGCGAGTCAGGAGGTGACGAAATAATCAGACGACTCTCTCCACGCCCACTGCAGACACCTCATCTCCAGTTCACTATCCACAATGAGAATCTGTCTAATAGCACGACAGGCGATGGCACCTACAGGATCACCACCACAAGTCCAACCATTGGCTCTGCCATCCTTATCCGGTCAGCTAGCCTGGAAGAAATCTCTCTGGCACGCCATCACATGAAGAAAGAACTAAGAGGCACGGAGGCCGTGATGGACCTTCACCACAGAGGGAACGACGCCATCTGCGATTTAGATAATGAGATCATTCATCACTGGAGAGAAAGCAAAGACAGGGACACAGTTATCGAGCCGATAGCAGAAAGCAGAATGTCTGAGGCAGATAGCAGCCTGGCCAGCCTGCAGTCAGCCGAGAGGATGCTCAACCACTTCATATGTGAACCGCAGAGCGGTGAAGGGAAAGGGCAGGGCAGGGCTGAGGTGCACGACTGGACAGGAGGGATCTCTGACAAGGTGTTTAAAGGGGAGCGAACACAACTGTGACAGAAACAGGAGTGCATGTTCACTGTGTCTGAAATCATAATCTACATTGATCTTAATTACCATGGAAAAGTTCAATGAAGATCTGCTACATGAGTTCAGAGGTTCAGCTCTTCTTATTAATATTAGTCTGAGGAGAATTGACCTTTGAATTCAATCTGTAAGACTAATTCGCTTTGATAGCCCGTGTCCAATTAACATTTTTCAGAATGCAAATTTGGCTCCATCATTTGTTTCCCACAGTATTACATACTCTACATTCAACACACATTTGCAGTTCAAATAAAATATTCAAACCAATATTTGCCAAGTTGAATTAAAGCCAGATGAATATATATATATATTATATATATATATATATATATATATATATATAATTATATAATATATATTATATATCTATATATATATATAATATATATATATATATATATATATATATATATATATATATATATATATATATATGTATATAATTTTATTATTTTATATTATTTTTTTTCTGTAAAACATCCTCTACAGCTTAAATTTAGTCATTTAAAGGTCTGGTGTGTAAAATTTAGGGGGCTCTACTTACACAGTATGTAATATAATATGCAGAACTATATTTTTTCCTATATTAGTGTATAATCACCTAAAAAAAATAGGAATCCCTATGTTTTTGTTGCATTTTATATCTAGTAAGTAATTATTCTGTTGATCTGTTTTCTTTGTTCCTTCTGTAACTGCCTAAACACGTTGAAATGGCTCCTACAGCTTCTCTATATACAGTAAGGTGTGTAGGTAGCCACAATTAAAGCTATATACTGTGTCAAACACAATCCAAGCACAGCTATGTTTTCCTGTTAAGTAGTTTTAGTAAGCAAGTATTATAATCATAACATAATGTAAACTTACAAATAATCAAATAGTTTTAAATATATGTATAATTACGATAATTAACCTGCCTAAACGCATGTAAATGAACACATTTGTCAAGCTTGTGTAAACGTCATCTATGTAACTGTGTGACTGTTCAATAAAATACAATGAGACATCACTGTCTCACACAACTGTCTACATTTGTTTTAAGATAACATAAGATAACATGACATGACATGACATGACATGACATGACATGACATGACATGACATGACATGACATGACATGACATGACATAACATGATGTTTAAGGCCCCCACAGTCTCGTGAGAGGAGTTGTTCATGATGGATGTCAGCTTTGCTAATGTCCTCCTCTCCCCCACTTCCTCTATGGAGTCTAGGGGGCAGTCCAGGACAGAGCTGGACCTCTTTGGACCAGTTTTTTGAGTCTTTTTCTTTTTTTATATATATATATATATTTGATCCACTTTTCTTGAAAAGGAATACATAAGGATAGATACAAATGTGTCAAGTGAATGACAAACAGATGGAACAGTGACATAAGAAAGACTTGCCAGGTGTTCCTGTGAGACATACCTTTTTGATGCCAGGTTATATAAATATAGTTGTAGTAGTGACTGTGACGCACTAACTTGAACTGACCAGAGTCTGGAAAGTCTGAGCCTATCTCCTTAAAGGAGGTAACTGAGATTGTAGCTGGGTAGGATGTCAGGATTTTTCCAGCCTCAGGACTGGATCTCATCCAGGATTCAGAGCAGTGGTTCAGCTCTTTGCTTTCTGAGTTACTCAAAGTTATATCAACGGAGAGAAGCATTGCAATGCAGTTAGTATAATTCAAATATAGCAGTTGTTAATGTACTGATCAGTTTCCACTCTGAGAGTACATATAGCCACTTTACAACATCATATAGACATTTATATTCTCCTCAGGATGAATATGAAATGACTTGATGATGATCTTGGTAGTCATGCAATCCTTGGTAGTAAATGAGAGCATGTTAACACTTTTCATGCCGCGCTATAGTTCCTCCTTCACGCTAAGTAGGAGAGGATGAGGTGGTTTAAGTTGAATTTTACCCATACAACAGAATGCTTACAATGTCTCAAATTTAATTCTGACTCTGGGTCAAATACCAAAAACTGGACTACATTTCCCTGTGATCCTGACCTGGACAAGCAAGACGACCATTAAATGGACCTGTTCATGGTTGTCGTTTGTGTAAAAAGATAAGGTAGTACGAGTTTCAGGGTGGCAAAAAGAGCATCTTCCTGTTCTCTTGCCTGAAACCTTCGTAAATTCTGAGAAAACCAACGTATCAAGGTGTGAATTTATTTTACTGACCACAGACATTAATGTTTCCTGACTTCCAACTCTTTCTTTAAAATTCACACAATTCTGAGGAGCAGGAATGGTAAAGTTCATCTGAAGTTGTGTCGTGTGCATAAATGTTAATGCCTCATATTAATATCCACCCCCCTGTCAGGTTCAATTTGTTTTGTCATTCAGGTCTCTCTATGTATGAGTGATGCGTGCTGAGCAGACAATGGCCTGGATTCACAGACCAGTTTAATAGGATAGGTAGGCATTAGTGATAAGACGCTCCCAGCATCCAGGTGTACCAAATCCAGTGTGCCAAATCCACTGTGTGGCACACTGGATGGTACATAGTGGTCGGTGGAGATATCTGGACCTTTTTTTCAGCACTTTTTGGGGAGACAAATAAGGTGAACTTTGTGACGCTGTAAAATTTTATTCTCTGAGGATTTTTCTGTAACCTGTTTTTTATTTTTTTTATTGTCAGATAAAAGTTTGTTGTCACAGAGTTATTATCAGGACGTCTTTGAATTGTGCTTGCTTTGTTGCTACTGGTTTATTTTTCAGTGTTGAATTTTAGTTTTCTCATCTTCATCTCCGAGTCTTCAGCGTCATGCCTTTCACTTCTGCTTCTTCTTCGCAGACAAAGAACAGCACCGTCCCTCGTTGCCTCGTCGTTCTCCTTCCCCTATCCCCCCGGTAAGGTTCAGATTCCCTCGCTGCAACCATGGTGGTGATGAAGATGAAGTTCCCTTTTCAGAAAAGGGTGAAATTGGCCCAAGGACTGTGGCTCCTCTCATGGGGTGCCACAATAGCCGGAGCTGTGACCTTCAGCCTGGGGTGCATCCTAAAGACAGAGCTCCACAGGAGGGCAGAGGTACTTCTGAAGTTTTTACATCTTAGAACTTTTTAGCTTCATAATTCAAAAAGCTTTGTTGTTTTTGACTATTTTAAATGTAAGTTAACATCCAATACAGAACAATAAGTAGTGTAAACACTTACAGTTGAATTGCAAAAGTGAGTAATGATTTTTCTCATGTTACTATACACTGTCCAACTCTGTTTAGGCTGGGAGATAATCAGTATGCCTAGATGCTAGATGCACGCACACAGTTAATATCCACACTGAGGGACAGCATATGTGCAAGTTGTAAGGTGACACAGTTGTTTACGCACTAGTGTACTGCTTTACACAAATAACATCAGGTAAACCTGACAGATGCCATCTGTGCCTGTCTCGCTTGTACACCGTTGGCACAATCTTTTGGAAAGAAAACTTATCTTTAAAAGGATAAATTAAATCTGTTTCTATTAAAAGAAATGTCTTTGTTAATTAGAGACAGCGTGTGTATCAACATGAGGTTGATCAACAGGAGGTTGATACACAAATGACCCACTTTGGATACTGACTCAACATTTAATAAACCAGGCTTTGTCAGCTTTAATCACTCTAATCCCACATCAGAAGGCGGTCGTCACAACTTTGCATTATTTATTTATTTATTTACTATTATGGTAAACAAACCGGCATAGTTTTTAGTTTGTTTGCATGTAATTTAATACCACATTTAAACTGTGTAATTATACGCAACTATGTTACAGTTATTACTATGTTATTCAGACTGTTTCAGGTATTTTAAAGGAAGCAAAACATTTATCTTCAATTATAAGACTTTCATGATCTTTTGGCCTGCATAACAATAAAAGGTCTAAATGGATATGTAAATAAAGAAAATGAAAGAGATCGGATAAGTAAATAAGTCGCTTATCTCTCATGTTCTCATGTTATTGCGTACATTGCTTCGTTTAAACTACTGATGTCCACCATTTTGCCCTGTAATCAATATAAGACAGGATGCTGTGCAATGCTTCCTCCGTACACTAAAAGAGTGTACAATTTACTTCAAGTTACAGATACAGCAAATTTCCATTTCACTAAATTCAACCACTTTGCCCATCAACAAGAACCTCACTTGGAAATGCTACATAACAACATAATACAACAACAACAGATTATAACTGTGCCTTTATATTGTTGTGTTCATGTACTTGTTTTTAGCATAAGAGAAACATGTTTTCAAACGTGGATATGAATCCCGCCGGCAAAATCAGGCTCTGTGCCTCGTCAGCAAGTGAAGTAACTGTAGGTGCCCTTGAGCAACACAGCTGAGCCTCGGTGGCTTGGAGTGAGCTACTTGGAGTAGAGTCCGATTAAACTGAGATGCTGCTCACTCTGAATTATAATGTATCAATCATACACGTACAATCATAGTGAAATGTTTCTCCATGAGCTCCTACAGTGTGTTATTACTATGCAAAAGGATAGTAATAATGTAATAAATAGTAATAGTTATAATGGAGGTTATGTGAGAAAATAAGTAAATAAAAAGTAATCTTAATTGAAATTAATGAAAATAATAACATTTTGAGTGTCTTAAATAAATGTGTTTTTGGCATGGTAGAGCACCCACTCTTGTATGTATTCTCATGTCCTAACAGCAAAAAATAGAATTTATATTGATTATGTTACTGTGTGTCTTACTTACAGGTAATGGACAACTCAAACATACATATTGTGCCCAATACCCTCATGATTGTTGGTCTGGCCTCCTTGGGTATCAACTACTTTGCATCAAAGATCTGTCAGGATGCTCTTGATGCGGGTCGATTTCCTCGCTGGAAAAACTTCTTGAAGCCCTATTTTGCCATCTCTTCTTTCTTCACTGTCCTCATGCTGCTAGCTGTCATCATGAGCTATGTGATGAAGGGCAGTCTGGAGTCTTCTCTGAAGGTTGGCTTGAAGAACGGCATCCGTTTCTACAAGGATACAGACACCCCGGGCCGCTGCTTCCAGAAACAGAACATCGATCGCCTGCAGATGCAGTTTCAGTGCTGTGGAAACAATGACTTCAGGGACTGGTTCGAGGTCCAGTGGATCAGCAATCGCTATCTTGACTTTAGCTCTAAGGAAGTCAAAGAGTAAGTTGACATACGATTACAGTACAGAAGGACAATCATAAAATAACATGTCAGTAATCTGGTTTTATCTTGTTTCCTTAGCCGTATCAAAAGCAACGTGGATGGTCGTTACTTGGTCGATGGAGTCCCGTTCAGTTGCTGCAACCCCAGCTCTCCGCGGCCGTGCATCCAATATCAGATCACCAACAACTCGGCTCACTATAATTATGAATACCAAACTGAGGAGCTCAACATCTTTCTCCTGGGCTGCAGAGAAGCTCTGGTCAACTATTACATGGGCCTAATGAACGCCATTGGGGCTGGAGTACTGTCAGTCTTCCTCATACAGGTATTCAATAAGTCCGGGCAGCTGGTGGTGCTAAAATGACCTTTTAATCCAGATGATGGTGCAGGGATTGCGATAGCAACACCAAATTTGAGATTGCGCCATGTCTTTATAAGCATATGAAACACTAGGCCACCATATCCCATCATTCTGTATATAGAGGCATACAAAAATGCACTTCTTGCAATTGTCTAACTCGGACATTTCATCCACGTGAACCTTTTGATGATGCTCTCTCTTCTCCACCTTCCTCCTTCACAGGGCTCTGTGCTGGTGAGCCTGCGCTTCCTGCAGACCTCCATGGATGCAGTGGAGGGGAAGGAAAACACAGAGGTTGAGACAGAAGGGTACCTGCTGGAGAAAGGAGTGAAAGAGACCATGATGGAGTACCTCCAACCTGTCCTGTCGTTCTTCCTGCTTACAAACCAAGTGGAAGAGGGCACCCCAACTCCTGCCCCAACCTAAACCTCAAATGATGTACACACATGTAAATAATTTTTACACAGAGAGGGCAATTAATGGATAATTATTTCAATTTGAAAACAGAATCACACATTTCTATGAATTTCACAGATCTAGGGATAGCGTTTTTTTTTTTTTTTATTGTCAGATGATCATCACAGGTAATATAAATATATACTTTACTACTGTACCATGCCATTCAAATTCCACATTCTCCCGGTCAGTGAAAGGCATAGGATTATGAAGATTGACTAATCGGTGTCATTAATGCAATGAAGGCCATCAAGTGTGTCCTCTGTTCGGACACCTCTGTGAAAGCTTTTAATCCCATTTGTTAATACCCAACTTGCTGCCCTTGCAGTTAGACTCCTGCGTCAGGTGGAAGATGCAGAGTGAACTATGGCATGTCTTTATTTGCTTATGAAAATCAAAATAAATGAAATTATAAAGTTGAGACATATCTCTCTCATATCTCTCTCTATTACCAGAAATAAAACATTCTGGTTATAATTTATTAAAGGTCCTTTTAAAAACACTGCTGTGTCTTGAGTGATTTTCTTGGGTCAAACCAGACATATCTGGATTTATAATCATCAACAAAGATCTCAGAGGCTTTACATATATTCTGTTCATCTCAATAATGCAATTGTAATAATCAATATTGGTTAGTATCTTGATTCTCTGGATTGTAAATATGTTGTTATTCATGCATCATTTTGTCTTTTTTTCAAGGTGTTGTTTCTGCTCACAGCTAGATGTTCAATACTTCCATTATATAATTGTAATTGTCATTTGATATGTAGAATAATACAAACAGGGTGATTTGTAAGTCAGAACAGTCAAATAAATATTACTTTTGGGAACTTTAGTGTACATTTTTGACGTTGTAGCTCACAGCAACCTTTGCATCAGAATCATAATCACTTTATTTGGTACTTATTTATAATTTTTCAGTTTTTGTTGACACTGTCAGAGATTTATCTATTAAGTTTACTATTACTAATATTTTCCTCAATTACATACATGAGGGGGGCCATAGTAACAGAAACACCTTTTAAATATAATGCATGCTTTTTTAAATTGAGGATAATTTAAGATAAGTAAGATTTAGACGCTGCACAGTGCAAAGGATGTTGAAATGAATATGATTCATGTAGCAGGATGTTTTATAAACTTGAGGTAGGTGGATGTGACAGTACAGTATGAAAAGAATGAGTAGATTGTAGATTGTGTACGAGTGATGATGTTTACATGTTTAAAGAACAAAAACTGAATTTAAACAGTGAGAATAAATAATTTACAGGTACAGTGGATGTTTGAGACATAGGATTTTGCTACTGTTTATCAGTTATGTTTTATGTGTTACGGAATTTTCTATCCTTAGGTTACATGAGGTCACGTGTGGGCCTTCAGGTCCTCGGCAGTATTAGTTGTTTGGCTTTGGTTGAGAACAGTAGGTCCCAGTCTATCTCAACACAATTGTGTCTATCCTAGACATAATAGATAGCTTGCTGTTGACGTCCAATCTGCGTAAACAGACATCTGTGTCTCCAGACTAGAATATGCTGACAATAACACCTGCATGAGTAAAAACATTCTCTTTGGCTAGTTTTGGGCGTGTAGTATTTGTGGTGTTATCTTTAGGTTTACAGTCGATCCACCAGGATGAGTTGGGCAGAATGTGAGACCGACTCAGGCACTTCTGATGAATTTTGAGAGAGTCTCTAATTCTCCTTGGCCAAGCGTCAATAAATAATACAGCATAAGACATCAGAGGCTCCTGAACACTTTCTTCCTTTCTGACCTCACCACTTCAGCAATTTCCCCACAACAATATGGAGTTATGAGATGTAATATCTTACAGGACCAGCTCCACAGGCTTTAACTTTTTTTATTCTCAGTATCCACTATCCTCTCTATCTATCAGTATTACAGTATAAAAGTATACTGGAGAGTATTTTGCACATTTATGCAATATTCAAATACACCAGCAACAACAGCCTGCATTAGACAAATAAATAATCTGCTGCTTACGTAGGCACATGGCGTTTCGCGCGTCACGTGACGTGAGGACGCTGCGCGCTCTTCTCTCCGTGTGCAACGTCACTGTTCGACTCAATTTTAGGATCAGATTTTTCGAACCTCATCTCACGTCAACGCGTTCAAAACGTACACAGTGCCGTCAGTTTGGGGGCGGTAATGTCACATGATCGGCAGACACTGGATTAATCTCCATTAGATGTTTTAACAGTTACTCAGATCATGACTGCTTGATTTTTAAAAAGCGGTGTTTTGTTATCTGTCTTAGTGTGCCTGTCACACCCAAGTGAAGACCGGTTCAAAACGAGCGGATCGTTCACCGGTCGCCCACTCTAACTGTTGCAGCTGCCCCGGAAAGCTAGTTTTAGACAAGTGGCTAGCTGTAAACAGCCGACGGCTGACTCGTTAATGCATTAAACCAGTGTGTTTACAAAACTAACAGGGTATTAACACCACACGTAAAGGGGAAATCCACCAGAACTGGCAGGTAGGTGAACAATAGGTACATTTAGTCCTCTTCACATGCCATTAACAGTATAAAAATGTAGCTAAAGTGACAAACTCGTTGGCTGTAAATGTGTTTTTATTATTTTTAAAAAGTGTCATGTTTAGTGACAACCCTCTCTCATGCCTGTTGTTTTTAGCTAATTCAATGTAACGGTGTTGACATGTTCCCACGGGTATTTGAACCATTGTTTGTGTGTTTGTTTACAGGACAATGCAGTTTGAACTGGGCGAGCTCTTGTGGCCACACAGGCCTCGTTTTATTGTTGTTATGTATCCACGTCCTCCCTCCTTTAAGGCTGATGTGTTAGTGTCAGAGGCCCGGTTAAACATCATACAGTCAGGGTTGAAGAACAGTGATATTATGGAGCCTAAATAATCATTTTAGTTTCAACAGGGTGAGGTCAGAGGTAATGTTCAGATTTAATCCCACATGGTGGCGCTGGTACTGAGACATGGGCTAAATTAACTGTGTTTAATCATGACTAATGGTTGTGGATGAGGTGGCATGTATCAGTGAGGTTAGTAATACTGTTGATATCTGTGTAGTCATCTTCAAAGCAGTTACCACACATTTATTTCAACACACACACACACACACACACACACACACACACACACACACACCTTTTAAGACAAGCCTGGTTAGATAGATAGATAGATAGATAGATAGATAGATAGATAGATAGATAGATAGATAGATAGATAGTGTTGTGAAGAATGAAATAGAGACTTCTGTCGGCCGACAAGGTTTTTATTTTCTTTGCAAAGAAAAGGTCAGTTCAACATGCGAGCGGTCAAAGGTGGAGAAAAGACCCCGAATATGGGGACACCTAGATATTTATACCTGAGGGGCGACTCCTTTCACATCATTTTGTTTGTTTGTTTGTTTTACACCTGAAGTATCCTGCAGGGCCTTGTATTTAGGTGCAAAGTTGAGTCTAGGCATCACAATTTACAAAGACAAAAGGAGCTGGTGTCCTCCTAGGGGGAGGTTGTGCGTCTCCAGTAATTGAAAAAAGACATTAAATTTACTATTCCGATAGATAGATAGACAGACAGACAGACAGACAGACAGACAGACAGACAGACTTTATTTATCCCAAGCTGGGAAATTACAGCGCAGCAGCATTACACACAGTGACGATAGACAACATAAGTATAAAAATATAAAGAACAAACTATACATAATAAAATAGCAATAGTAAATAAAATATATTGTACAAAAGTATGTACAGCAAACTGGCAGTGTTGATTTGGTGCAAAGTAAGAAAGGAGAAATGTGCAGTGAAACTGTAAACTGTTGGGGTTTTTTTTGTTGGTGTCCCCTCCCATCTTGCATGTAGATCAAAAATGTCTCTCCATGTCCGACGTCCCACATCAGACAGTTAAGCTAAGGCGGCATGGGTTAATGCATCCTGCATGGTTAGATGGTTAGGACGAGGCTGCAGGCATGTTCTTGACGTCTGTGCATCTCATACTTGAAGTTAACGCTGAGAGTTTTAATGTGAAATACACTGTATTTCAGCTTTGGTGTTTTCCACCGCTCTGGACTACTTTTTCAGAGACTTTTTTTTCCCTGGACGTTTCTGAAATATGTTGTTATGTAACTGTGCATATTGTGTGGCTGATCTAGTGTTTGCTTGTTGTGTTTCAGGGTTAGAGATGGAAGGAGACGACTGCAGTTTTCCTCCAGATTCATCAGATGATCACTCGCAAAGAGGAAGTGTTGCTTCCTCTGCAACACTCTCCCGCGGTACAGTACAGCAGATATTAATAAAACTGTACTATCTGTAGTGCTGTTGTTGTTTCTCTTTAGCTTACTTGTATTTGTATTTTCTTTTTTAACACAGCTCAAGATGTGCTTATATACCTGTTTGGTGAGAGTGCAGTACACTTAAACGTAGAAGGGCTTGGCAGCATCAATGTGCAGGAGCTGGGTCGCAGTGTTCGTGAGGCTCTCCATATTCCTGAGTCTGTGCAGGACGCTTTTGCCTTCTGGCTTTGTTCTCCGCTGCTCGGTAAGGACTTTTTCCCACACTTTGTACACTCAGAAATGAATGTTAACGTGTAGATATAAGGATGCTTCCTTCCGCCCTCCCTAAAAATCTCATAGTCCAATGACAGAATATTATATAATAAATGATATTTTTAGCAGGATATGTCCTCAGTTGCCTGAACAATATAGATAGAGGTGGTATAGTACCGTACCAAGATTTAATGCAGGTTTAAGTTATTTATTCACCTATTACAGCCAGAAAGAAATCAGGGCATATAACGTGATTGTACCTTCAGTTTCACAATAACAGGAGTAAAGCAGACACATCTCAGTGCGTTACATATGCCTCTTTATTACTCCTCAGATTTGCAGTTAAAGGCGAGGCATCAACCGTACAAACTGTGTCGGCAGTGGCAGGACCTGCTGTACCGCTTCACTGAGGCCTCAGAGGAAGACATTTCACAAGGTGAGAGTTTAAGGCTTGTGCGTCAGTGTGTTTACATGCACTCAGTAAACTGCATTTTTTGGGAGGGAATCGGCTAAACGAGAAACATGATTTGTTGGCATGCATTAAGCTGATTTCTAAGTTCTACTACTCGTCTAGTTTTTACAGAAGCACTTATACGTGATAAAACTCAGATATAAAGGAGCAATGCAATGAAAGGAAAGATCACTACTTGGTGCCATAAATCCAAACTAAATGTCTAAAATAAAAAACAGCTCAACGGTAGATAAAGTAAAGCTCTACAACTTGGTTCTAAATCTGATTTTGTGTAGGGGAGAGATGTGATAATGTACTGGCAACATATAAATGTCAGTTTAGAATAACAACTATTTACAATAACACAGTGCAGCAACAAAAACGCATAAACACATTCTTTGATTTCCTGCCTTACGGTGGGTTTTTTTAACAGAGTGTGTGTCCGTATGCCAAGCACCGCCAGTTCTTTGCAGCTGTTCCCTGTAGATTTACAGCTGCACTTATAAATTGTTGGTGCTTAGTAGCTTACTCTCCCTAAATAAAGGTAAACATGCTGTCAGGTGTGTATGGAATAAATAAAAGGAAAAGGAGGGAGTTGGCATGATTGGCAGTAAACGCCTGCGGCTGAACGAGTAAAGACTGACGTGAAATCAAACAAAATGAAGAGACCAGTTGTTACATTTTAGTGATTATTTCCTTAAAGTACTTTTAGGATGAGGGTTTGTCACATTTAAAAAAAGAACCTAGCCTATCATACAGGATTGGCCACGTACATTTTAAGTTAGTTAATTTAAGTCGAGCTGCAGTTTGTCAATAAATTGATAAGTTGGTCAAAGACAATTATTAACTGTTTTAGTTTAATCATTGTAGTTGTTTTATGTTTTTTTTTTTTTTACCATTTTATGACATTTTATAGACAAATTATTCAAGAAACTCATCTGCAGATGTACAATTAAACAGTTTTTTCATTGTATTTGTTCCCCTGGTTTGGCACAGTGTTCCTTGTTCGAGCCTCGGCTGGTGCCTTTCTGTGTCGAGTTTGCATGTTCTCACCGGTTGCTCCGGCTTCCTCCCACAGTCCAAAGACATGTACTTAATAGGTTCATTGGTGACTCTAAATTGCCTGTGTGGATGTGAGTGTGAATGTATGTATTGTTTGTCTCTATGTGCTAAGTCATCTGGGATTGGCCGCAGCCCTAAAGAGGATAAGCCGTGACAGAAAATAAATGTTCCTCCTGTTCTGGCTGCAAAAAAACTTCCTCCTAATGTGAACTGATGGGGTGTTTAAGCAGTTTAAATACATCTCACATCTATATTATGGATACAAAATCCTTCAAATGTGAGTGGTATGTATTAGTATGGTTGCTACGCACCTTTATTATGTAATGATGTCACATAGCAACAGTGTTAAAGACTTACAAGTATTATCATAATTATGATGATCATATTTTCTGATTCTGAGATGATGCATACTTACAACTTCATAATACTGAGTGTACGCTGCAGTTTTATTAATATAACTGAGAAAAAACAGAATTGAGATAATACAAACGTTTATTTTTTACAAAGTTTGTAGAAATGTTGGTTGTCAGAACTGTAACACAGTTTGAATAAGTTGTAAATGAGGCGTCAGGCACTGACTCAAAGTCTGGTGTTATTTGTCATAACTTTACAGTCAAAGCAGAACAGGTTGTGCTTGTTTGTTTGTGGAGTTGTCAGGTCCTTTTAGGAGAACTGGTGACACTAATACAAAGTGCTTGCCAAAAAAACTGATTTCTCTTAAAAGTTGATGTGTTTTTTGGGGAGTCGATGAAGTTTCACAGTTCAGCACCGTGAGTTAGAGCAGAATCTCACCCAGAGATGACTGGATAAACTGAATCCTAATGCATCACTGTCATCTGCTTTTTTCCTCAGATGAACCGTACCTCCAATTCCGTCGGAACGTGTTTTATCCGAAATCTAAAGAGCTGCAGGTACGAATACGAGCACTCGTTAATGTTAGATATGATTTTTTTAAGACATTGTTCTCCAATAATGTCTGTTTTTAAATAAACCTGAAGATGCTGAGTGGGCTTTGAAGAAGATTTTTGATTAATTGCTGTCATCGTCTCACTCCTGAGCAGATCGACGATGAGGCCGTGCTGAAGCTTCTGTACGAGGAGGCGAGAAGCAACATTCTCTCAGGTCGATACCCCTGCGATCCCGAACACTGGACGGATCTCGGAGCCTTGTCTCTTGCTCTTGATGAGGGAACTGGCCTCGACGGCCAACAGTTTACTTCCGTTATAAGGTAAATTTGAAAGGTTGGTTAAAAGAAATGTTTAGCGAAGGAATAGTTTGACACTTTTGAGAAATACTTAAGTACTTTCACTTGTTTTCTGTTAAGACTGTTAAAACAGTCCACCCTGATTTTTGTACAAAGGTTTTTAGACCTTTGCCAGAATGTCTCCTGGCTGTGACTTTCTATTTAACAGGAGGACTACAGGTGTATTTCCCAAAAACATTGAACTATTCCTTTTAATAAATGAGCTGATTTTGAAATAAATTACAGATTATATCAGTTGGTGTTGAAACCTATTATTAAAATGAAAATACATAGCTGTGGTTTAACATACACTCACATTAACTTGAAGGTGGGCCAGTTGTGTGTTATTTTCTAGCGAGACAATAAACACTTTTTTTTTCTGGTCAACACATGATTCTACTTGACCTTCTGTACTTTGGCTCCAGCACTTGCTTGAATGAATGTTTTGTAGCTCAGAGTTGACTTCAGTTCCCCCTTTTTTAGAAAATGAAGAATAATACGGACTGGCCCCTGCTGTTCGTTTTAGCGAGAGGACGCCTCGTTTCAGCTTAGTGGACCAGAAAAAAGAAAGAACAACCAAACTCGTGTCCCTCAGCCCACGTATTCCAAAGGGCAGCCGGTAGATTGAAGTACTTCAGAACAATCAGCGACAGCACATTGTAATTTGATGACAATCCACAGGCATTGTGAAAAAGGTCAAGAGAGTGCTTCTTTTGTCAGAATGGAGCTTTGATTTTTTTCTTTTAAGTTGATAACACTCATTTTCTGCCACAGAGGTGCTGCCTGCTGGTTTGTGAGCGCAGTGCGCAAGAATGCACAAGATGACATTCATGATTGGAGTAGGATGATCATGGCAGTGTGTGTCTTTCTCCTTTTGTTAAACCTTTTCAGGCTTGATTGTAATTAATGGGCTGAGAATAATAGATACTTGTCCGTGCACAGGTGTGTAGGCACTGTTCTTTTTTTAGGCATTTGCAACACACATTACAAGTCGCCTACAGTCAGTGTTACTTCGATATTTATGAGGAAGTCTCATATTTGTTTGCTCGGAGTGTTGCAACATTGTTTTAGCTTGATGCGTCTACTTCTCTTTAACTGTTTCACATCTGTATTTGGTGTTTTTCAAACCAAAAGTCTCAGATTCAATGAGCATAATGTTTCCCAGCTGTAGAGGAGATGGAGGACGTTGTTAGATTATTCTCTGCATATAATTTAATGTCCTTTGACACGATTAGATCATTGAGAAAGAAGATTGACATGAAATCTTGATGACTAATGGAGTAATTCTTTTTATTTATTTTGGGTGCAGATTACATTGTAGACCAAGAGGTTCTGTTCAGATTATCTCTAGGTCAGCAGTCTACCGTCAGTGTTTGGTTTGTCCATTCTGGGACTTTGTGCTCCTTCTGCAAATATAAAAGATTCATTGTGAGGTCACAAAAACATAACAATCCTTATTTTCAGGTGATTTATACACTAATGAAAACATAGTTATGAATATTATATTAAATTTCCGACATATTCTAGAAATCGAGACCTTTAAGAAGATTTTGCAACTCCTGCAAGAACAACATGAGACGAAGCAGTCGACGTTTGTTAAAACTGTAAACTCCAGGTTTGCACATTTGAGATGCTTTAAATGCACGTACTCATCTCGTCTGCTTTTCCGCAGAGAGAAGAAGCTGTCTTCGTTTCTGCCTGCACATGTTGCCATGGGGAGCGGAGGTTTGCTCTCCACTCTGAGGGGGAAGTCGAGCCGTCAGGCAGGGCTGGAGCAGAACCTCCTGCAGGCGTACACAAAGCTCAGCACATCTGCTGGGAGCTCTCCCACACAGCTCCTCCGCCAGTACCTCACCACATGTCACGCTCTGCCTTATTATGGGTAAGACTTTGTGTAATAAGCCATTTATCCTCTATACAAAAGTCAGTTTCACCTCAATGAATTTACATCAAATCACTTCATATTTATTATGTTTTATTTGACCTTAACTACAAACAGGAGTGCTTTCTTCTTTGGGGAGATTGACAAACCAGCACAAGGGATTCTCCAAAGAGGAAAACGCAAAGCTGTCAACGTTGGGATCTGCCTGGAGGGAGTTTATGTGATGGACGCCAAAGAAAAGGTGACTATAAGTCAACGTCACAGTGCCGTGTGTGCATACTCGTTTCTCTGTACACCGATTCTATCCTGACTTCTCTTGCCGAACACGTCTTCTTCTTGCAGCATGTGCTGCTTGGCCTGCGTTTCAACGAGCTTTCCTGGGACCACAGCTACCCCGAGGAGGAGGGCGACTCGCACATTCTGTGGCTGGAGTTCGATGGAGAGGAAGACGGCACTCCCGTCAACAAGCTGCTCAAGATCTACTCAAAACAAGTAAAGAGATTCACAAATCACCTGTTAGGATCGTATATAGAGTATCATCAACCGGCTTTAGATTGCCTCTGAAATGTTGAGTGTGTTGTGTTGATTGGCTGTTTTTGGGTCGCACCTGTCGTCGTTGGTCTCCGCTGTAGTTTGAACCTCAATTTTTGAGAACGTCTCGCCCGCTGGAGAGATGGCGACAGATGTAGTTCTGTTATGTGTGTCTCCCTTGAAATGTTTTCAACAAGAAGAGAGGGGATACACAGCCATCTCCAGAGAGCATGCTGCACCTGGTGTTTTTGAGAGCTTCATGATCAGGTGCAGCTGCTCTGCCCATTTGTTCTTGGAGCAACTTAATAGATGTAAATCATTTTTGCGCTTGCTTAGTATAGCATCCTTACTCAACGATTGTTGGAATGAAAAGCACTGCGTCAGCCACCAGATGGTGAGATGTTACATAACAGTAATACATAACACACCAGGCCCTAATCCAGAGCTAATGGGCCATGAAAAAAACTAAGGTACATCTGTTTATTCTGGATACTATGTGCTTTTTTTTTTTTCAGGCAGAGCTAATGAGCGGCTTCATCGAGTTCTGCGTGGAGCTGAAGTCTGCGTCCGAGGGGGCGGCTGCAGCCGAAATCGACGGCGAGGCGAGCCTGTCTCAGCAGCCTGCCGGGAAAGAAGGTGGCAACAAGAACGGACGTGGAGGACGGCGCGGGATGCTGCACAGGCAAAGCAGTGTTGTGTGCAGCCGGGTCCATTCACTTAACACTATCAGCTACGTGGACAATGGTGAGACTAATGGTTATATTTAGTCATACTAGCAGAAGACGATCTCCCTGTGGCAAACTGCTAAACTTTTGCTGTTGTTGTCTTTCAGGGAAAGAAATCAAACGCTTAAAGCCGAAGAGAGCCGCCTCCTTTTTTACCCGTCAGGCGTCTGCAGCCACGTACTCTGCTGTGCAAATGACGGAGAGTCTGGAGCAGGGTTAAACTCTGCCATCACCTCCACCCACACGCCTCTCAAAGACCAAACCTGAACACTTTACATTGAGATTTAAAGACTTGATACAAGCCCAAGACATTTAACTGATAATATATGAACATGCAAAAGGACCAAGCGAGGGATCTAAGTGTGAGTGACAATATTTATCTTTTGAAGTTGTGTATATTAAGAGAGTACAGTAATGTGAAAAACTAAACTGATCGATGAACAGCGACGCTTCCGAGGTTAAACTCAAGTGGCCATTCATTAGATGGCTATTGATTCATAAGTCTGAGACGAGCCTTAGAGAAATCCTCAGACAGTGACTTCGATCGATCGATGACTGTATGATATCCTTCAACCTTTCTGCAGCGCTCTGGAGCTCTGTACACTGCTATTCAAAAATGTTAAAACCTCATTTGAGTATAACCACTGCATTACCTCTTTTTTACGTTAACCCTCATTGGGGGTTGAACATCCAGAACGCCTCAGTGTATCCCCCGTATAACATTTTGTAACGTGACCGCAAACTCTTCACAGTCACAATGACAACACACTTTCAGGGGACGATCTAAAGGGCGTGTTCCCACTGTTCTGCTCTCTCAAGCTGCCAGTGCCTTGTTCTCACGAAAGGGGTGAAGACACTTCAGAAAAGTGACCGTAGAAACGTTAAGCGGTCGGTGTTACTGATCATAACGAGTCCTGTATGGAGGCACATTTGTTGTGCTGTGGAGGTTTCTTGTAAGTACAAACTTTGATTAAAATTTGACACATCTCGCTTTATTAGTGAGAGCGAAATGGCTTGAATGTTGTGTAAACATGTTAAACAACAGGATAAAACCGAAAATATTTTATGCTCACTGGGGAACATTGATTAATTTGACCTCCCAAACAATTCTGAGTCAGTAAAAATAAGTATGAATTCATCTTATAAAAGAAATTTAACTTCCAAATCGTCGCTGGTACAAGTGACAATGTGCACTATTACTTACAAAGTGAATCTTATGCAATGCCATGGTGCAACTTCTAAATAATCCTGTTTTGGTGTTATCAGCACAACTTTAACCTGCTGACTCACAGACTTCTGCAGCCTACACGTCTGTGTTCTGGTCATCCATGTGTAACGATTGTTTTTGTTGCAAACAATCCGCTGAAATTATCTGAAAGAAAACAGGGAACACTGTCAGTTATTCAGCTTCGTGACAATGAATTTTTGCAGGCTCCTGTGGGGTTTTATTAAAAGTAGGACAAACTTCTAAACCCGTAAGGGAACGCTTCACTTTATCTGACATGGACAGCGATTAGGTGCTCTGTGCATACGCCGCAGACCTAACCGACCAGTAACATGTTGAAATCTCTGTCTGTACACCAAAGCAAGCCTGTCTCACATGCTGCAACACAGTATGCTACCTTAACAACCAACCCAGACTTCAGCGTCCTGAAGACTCCTCCAGGTTTCTCTCTGAACTTCACCCTAACGCAGGCAGTTTCTATCTTTGCTGCGCATTTAACGAACAAGCTCGCCTCACTAATGATCACGAAAGAAGGTAAACCATGATGATAATAATGTAATACTACCTTCCACATGAACATATGTCCTGATTTGAGATGTGGCAGCATCATTTATTCTTCCTGACTCTCCTGAGCATGCAAACTGCAGAATGTTTTTACTTTTCTACGCTTCGACTTGTTATACGTCAGCTACAGTCTGTAACCTAACCTAACCTAACGCAGCAGTCCGATATATTGTTGCTAACTTACACTATGCATGTCACATTGTAGAATAGGCATTCCGACAGACTACACATCATGTGATACTGCACTATTAATACTAATATACACTGTTTATACATTTGCGGATGTTTTTTGTATTGTTGGCTTTTATGAGAGAATATTTTTACTTTCATTTTCATATACTGTCACTGTTTGTACACGAGAATGAAGTGAAGAAATAGGTCATTTTAAGCATTATCTTCTCAAGCAATCACTTTGGAAAAGCATTAAGTGCCTTTTTGTTTGTACTGAGTTGGAATCTGAACGACCGTTTTGATTTTTTTTTTTTTTTTTTTGTTATTGCTGTAGTTTTAAAAAAAAACTGTCTTGTAATATATATGAATTTCCCACATTTTAAACTAGACCATGCATTTCACCTTTCCTAGCTGATGTGAGTATACTGAATAACTACACTGGGCTACTGTTGAACAGTGTATTGTGGTTCCTTCTGCCTTCATTAAAACATGTCTGATATGCTTTTTTTAAAATAAACGGGTGCAAAGCGAGCCCATTCCTGTACTGTGTTACAGTGTGTTTACTACTTCACTGACTACAGCCTAAGCAAACTTATTTGATTTTAGTGAGGCAATAGGTTTTTATTTGTCAGTGCATATGTTTGGTATCTATACGTTTTGACCTATTCTCACACTTTATCCAACTTCTGTTTCCTGCAACTCTTTAGTTTGCCCCTTTTTTTTTACCCTAAAATCTCTTTCAAGGGAGTCCTGAGCAAGAAAGGAAGCAGCACAGGCTAAGAACAAGTAAATTAAAACATACAACACAAAACAGACAATATAACAACACATAGGAATCTAGAAAATAATAATAAAAGTGTTGTACAAGCCTTGAATTCAACAATATCAATTTAAGCAATGACACCCCCACGGTTCTGTGTGCAGATCTATCAATATCAATTTAAAACCATTTAAAAAAACATGATAAAAAATTACAAATGCATAGTAAGTAAATTAAGTAGTACAAATAAATAGGATATCGTTTTAATTTCACATTAAATCCTATCATTTTAATAACTTAAAAAATACTCAAAGCAAATCAAGGATATTATTCCACTGTTACAGTATTGTTCATGGTTCATCAGATTTTGAATCTATTAATAAAAATAAATAAATAAATATATATTTTATTTTTCCCCCCTCAATGCTGATTTCATGTTTTGTTTTACACAGTATATAGTTCTCAAGTTCTTTCCAAAACGTATTACTATATGGGCAACCATAAAATAAATGAGTTACATTTTCAGCTTTTATTTATTTATTTATTTATTTATTTATTTATTTATTTATTTATTTATTTATTTATTTATTTATTTCCTGGTTCTCTGACAGCATGTGACATGCGCAGTGGTGACGTCCTCGCTCTTTGTCGACGTAGCACCGGATAGGCTGAACGAACCCGGAAACAGTCCGGGCGCTGAGCTAGCTGCTGCAGTTTAAGGATAAATAAAGACGTTTTTCTTTTTTAATTACATTCATATTTTTCATGAACTCTTCCTCACTGAGAGCAGACATTCGCGCTACACGCACACCGGCCACGCAAGCACACGCAGCTCTTTGTTTCCACGCAGCTGTTGTCGGTTCAGTCAGCTGTGTTTACCGTCTCTCAGCTGGCCGCTGCTCGGTATGGAAGGCGAGGCGGACGGCTCGGTGGCGGTGCCCGGGTCCGGGTCGGAGGACCCAGCTAGGAGGCGCAGGGTGCACGGCATGCTGAAGCTTTACTACGGGATGAACGAGGAAGGAAAGGCCGAGGAGCGGCCGGAGTCCCTGGATCCGTGCGACATCAACGGGCCCCATTTCGACCCCGAGGTGTTCCTCAACAAGGTGAGGAGACAGACACACTGCTGCCATGGTGACACAGCCTAAAACATCTGCAGTGCATGAAACTACAACACCTACATGATGTTATTTAATGAGGGAGTTAAACCACTGTTGCTCCAGTACACCGAGAGACACTTGTTAGAGAAACTATGATGATATGTGAATGAAAAGGACATTTCAGTGTGAGACTTACCTTGGACAGGGACAGGAGAGCAAGCTCTGTCCTGGACTGTCCTCTGGACTCCATAGAGGGAGAGGTGGATGTTAAGTTAAGCCGACATCCATCATGAACACCACCTCCCATCCTCTACATCACACTATGGGGGGTCCCTGAGTTGCTCCTTCAGCTGCAGACTCTACAACACCTGCACCAGCTGTGGCCCAATAATAATGACAAAGATTTGGAAGAGCTGACCCACCCTTAGATTCAGGTCTCTGTAGCAGTTCCAGTCTCGTTTTAGGTTACTTGCCGTCCCATATGAACGAGATAAAAGCTTCATCATTAGATTTAAAGAAAGATTTGGGAAGAAATAGTGAGATACACTGAAACAGATATAAAAATTTGGGGAGAATGTTCATTTTAATACACCCACCGAGCATTTTTCAGTCTAAAAGACATCTAATAAACGTCCAAATGGTCCCTAGACGTCTAAAATCATCTAGAAATTAAAGTTTTTTAGACGTCTAAGTTTAGACTAGCCGTCCAATACACTACATTATTAGATGACGGTTAAAAATGTTTTAATCCAACATTTGGCCACAATTTATACAATTTACAGTTGATGTTTTTTTAATTTAATATTTAATAATTAATGGATTACATTCTATCGTCTAGGTTTGGGCTAAAATATAGACGGATTATAGAATTTCGGTCTAAACGTAGACCAGACGTCTAACTTTCCCTGCCAATGAGAGATGAAGTGATTTCCATTTCTTCAGATCTAATTTGCGGACAGAAGTTGTCCTGGTAGAGCCTTTGCATGTCTCTTGTAATAGTAATGCCCAAATACTAAGACATCTGGAACAGGGGAAGGTATTGTCCTGTATTTGAAGAGCCAGATCATTCACAGGGTAACGCTCACTTTTACCGAGGTTCAATTTGTGCCCAGAAATTATACCGAATCTGCTTAGAGCATGGACGCTAAAAAAAACTTAGGGGTTATGATTGATCATGTTCATGTCGCCTCGGTTGCCTGATCATGCCTCTTTGCACTTTACAACATCAGAAAATCTTAACATGCTTAATTGAACTCCCGACACAAGCTACGGTGACCTCAAGACTAGATTTACTGTAACGCCCTCCTGACGGGCGTCCTCCCAGCCTTCACATGGTCCAGAACGCGGCACCGGCGCCGCACCTGGTCTACAATCAACCCAGAAGGTCGGAGATTAAAGAACCGCAAAACTTTGTGGGAATATAATTCAGTTTTCATGACCAAACAGGGCATATTGAGCGGATAAGCTGCTTTTTGAATAGCAAAGACGTACCCCATCGTTGGTTTTTAAGTGTGACTGTGACCCTTGTGTGTTTTGTGTCCTATCGCAGCTCAGAAGGGAGTGCTCTCTTGCCGAGCTGATGGACCAGGAGACCTGCATGGTCAAGCAGATCCGCTCTCTGGACAGCGACATGCAGACGCTGGTGTATGAAAACTACAACAAGTTCATATCTGCCACAGGTGAGTTACTGGTCGAAATGTTGGTGTCAGATTTTGTTGAATTGTGCGTTTTTCTGACACGTTTCTATGTTTTTTGTTTGTTTGTTTTTCCAGACACTATAAGAAAGATGAAGAACGATTTCAAAAAGATGGAGGATGAAATGGATTGCCTGTCTGCTAACATGGCGGCGATCACTGAGTTCAGTGCTCGTATCAGCGGGACTCTTCAAGACCAGCACACACAGATTACGAAACTTTCCGGTGAGACTGTCGGCTTGTTTTGTTGAGTAACTTCTGCAGGACTTCATTGTTGCTTTTTGGTTTTGACGTTTCTGTCTCGCCGTGTTCTTTTTTTTTAAGGGGTTCACACCTTGTTAAGGAAGCTGCAGTTTCTGTTTGAACTGCCTGCTAGGTTAAATAAGTGTCTGGAGCTGCAGGCCTACGCTCAGGCAGTGAGATCCCACCGCCGTGCCCGCTGTGTGCTGCAGCAGTACAGCCACCTGCCCTCCTTTAAGGGAATTCAGGACGACTGTCATGCCATCATGGACAAGCTGGCGCAGGAGCTTCGACAGAAGTTCAGGTGGGAATCTGTCGTTTTTAAGAGTTACATTACAGAATTGTGAAAGTTTTTTTGTCCAGTGGCCAAATGGCTAGTTCAGATTTTCCCCGCCTGTCTGGTAAGTAAAGAAAATCAACTTTGCCATATTTTACCAATGTTTACCATATCCTAATATTATGCACGGATTATAGCTGACCTCATTTTACACAGATTTAACTCCATCTATTTTTTCAAATCTTTTTTTGTCATTGGATGCCATCCCGAGATTTATTGTCTCTGATTTCTTACATCATCAATCACCTTCTACCTCGTTTTGTCGTTGCAGGGATGGCGGATCAAGCGCCAAAGATTTATCAGAGTGTGTGGAACTGCTGCTACAGTTGGATGAGCCGGCAGAAGAGCTCTGTGATAAATTCCTGAGCCACGCGCGGTCTCGACTTGAGTCGGACCTCCAGGGTCTGGAAGCAGAGATAAGACCGTACCCGTCTGCATCAGCCATGAAAGATGTGTCCGCACAAAGGGCATCTACTCCAGCTGCTGGATCTCCGACTGATAACTCCCCTAAAATGAGCGCTACACCGTCTCCCACCTCAAACACTGACATCCTGGAATTCATCGACAGAGGCTGCAATGAATTTGTCAGCAGCTTATGTTTAGTTATTACATCCTATCAGGAACTGTTTATCAACCACGCTCCGAAAGGCGAGCTAGCATCCAAAAATATTCCTCAGATGGCGAACGGGAAGTTGAACGCCTTTGTAGATGATCTCGCTGCTCGATATTTCTCACTAGTGGAGCGGAGAATACAAGAGGAGAAAGGGGTCGCGGATAACTCCCTCTTAGTCCGCGCACTCGACCGCTTCCACCGCAGACTTCAGGCTGTCACCAAGCTGCTGCCGGGCTCTGCCGTGCCAAACAAGGGGACTGAGATTGTGATCCGGGCAGCAACCGAGCGGGTCAAGCAGTACCTCGCTGCCCTGCAGAGCTTCTACATGGACAGCTTGACAGATGTGAGGCAGGCCCTGGCAACACCTCGGCTTTCTGTGGCCAGCGCTTCAGTGGGCGGAGGCGGAGCTCATCTAGGAGGGCCGGCATCTGGCAGAGACGCTCCAAACAGCCTGCCAGAGCTGCTCTCCTCCCTGTCAGCCGCTATTCTCAATCAGATAAAGTCAGTGTTGGCATCAGTGCATCTCTTCACAGCTAAGGACATTACATTCTCCAACAAGCCGTACTTCAAGGTGAACAGTTTGCCCCCCAAAACTCATTTTCTGCTCTATGAATCTGAACGATCCCGTGCGATAGACTGACAGCTGTTTCTGCCTGTCTTCTCCTCACAGGGTGAATTCTGCAGCCAGGGTGTACGCGAGAACCTGGTGGTGAGCTTTATAAAGTTTGTGTGCCAGTCTTCTCGACAGTTTTGTGAGAGCGCCGGAGACAAGGGAGGCTCGACTCCTCCGGCACTTCTGTTGCTGCTGTCCCGCCTCTGCTTGGACTATGAAACCTCTACTATCTCCTACATACTCACTCTCACAGATGAACAGTTCCTTGTGCAGGTAAACAGTTTGGCAGATTATAAATGCAGCAGGACCCAGAATATCATGTTACACTGTTGAAGGCTCGTATTTAACTGCAAATAGATGTTTTAACATAAACGTTTAACTCTCATCTAAACACTTCTTCTTTTTTTCAGCACCACAACCCTGTAACACCCGTCACAACTTTATGTGCAGAAGCCAGGGAGGCGGCACAGAAACTGCTGAACCATTACGTAAAGGTAAACCTTCACTGAGTTGTTTTTTCTTACTGAGGGAAAACAGAGACCTCACTACAAGAAAATACTCCTGCAGTGAACCTCTTCTCATAGATGTGTGTATTTCTTGTGTGTTTTTGCAGGTGCAGGGTCTGATCATCTCCCAGATGTTAAGAAAGAGCGTGGAAACACGAGACTGGGTGAACACCATCGAGCCACGAAATGTCCGCGCCGTGATGAAGAGAGTAGTAGAGGACACCACCTCGATTGACGTGCAGGTGACTGTTTGCATAATCACAACATCGTCATGTCCACTCGGGTGTATGAGTAGGCCGTCTTATGAACCCTCTGTGCTCTGCTGTAGGTTGGTCTTCTGTATGAAGAAGGTGTGAGGAAAGCACACAGCAGTGACTCCAGCAAAAGGACTTTCTCTGTGTACAGCAGCTCCAGGCAGCAAGCACGCTACGCTGCCAGCTACACTCCAAGGTAAACACATCACACTCTGTCAGGGGTAATTAATGTCTTTCCGTCATTTCTCTGACGTGAAAGATGCATAATTGATGATTGAAAATATGTTAACTCGTGTCATAAATCCTAAATCTAAAGGCAAGATCCATCACAGTCACGAGTTAGACGTATCCACCGATACATCTTCTGCACAGACAGACTTGTCATTGGACAAATATTCTCTAGTTGGAGCCGGTTGATCGCCTTACACTGTCGCCTGGTTCCATGTTTGTGTGGCTTCCTCCCACAGTCTAAAGCTGAACTGGTGACTCCTGTGGGTGTGAATGGTTTCAGGCTGTGATGAACCGGTGACTCTGACTGTGATAAGGTTAAGCAGTTATGGGAAATTAATGCATGGATCTTGACCACAGTATACAAAGCATAAACTTACGAACTTACAAACGAAGCAACATTTTTTTGTTTGGTCTTTGATGTGTAAATGTCTTTTACACCCGAGGTCGCCACGCCCACTTCATACTAAAACAAAACCATGTGTTGTTTTACAAAAAAACTGATTCATATGAACTGTGAAATAGAGTTGTTGTATTTGTCTATAAGATGGGGTGAAAAGCAGAGAGGGAAGACACAACATTGTTTAAATATGAGGATGACAATGTAGATTTTTTAATGCCGGGGTAAAGTAACAACAACAAATCCATATAGTGAGAGCTCATGTAGCTTATCTGTATTACCTCCTTCACCTACACTGCAGGGGGTCAGTTGTTGACTTTAATTACAAGAATGAGGTCGTTATTTCAGTTGTGCTTGCCTTCTGTCTGTCTGCAGTGCTCCCATGGATACTAATCTACTGAGCAACATACACAAGCTGTTTTCTGAGAGGATTGACATCTTCAGCTCGGTGGAGTTCAACAAGGTGAGAGCGCGTCTCTGTCACGCTGTTGCGTAATGTGAAATCATCTGTCGCACACAAACTCACACACCCTCTTTCACCGCCTCAGGTTTCTGTGATGACAGGAATTATCAAAATCAGTTTAAAGACTTTCCTCGAGTGCGTCCGCCTGCGCACCTTTGGCCGTTACGGGCTGCAGCAGATCCAGGTCGACTGCCATTACCTGCAGATGTACCTGTGGCGGTTCGTCTCCGATGAGAACCTTGTGCACTTCCTGCTGGACGAGATAGTGGGGAGCTCCGCCCACCGCTGCTTGGACCCCGCCCCGATGGAGCAGAGCGTCATCGAAGTCATCTGTGAACGAGGTTAAAGCTCAAAGTGCAGCTCAGGCAGCCGGTACGGTTTTTACACTGGAATCAAAGATACAAAATTAAATCCTCTTTCTGTAATTACGGTTAAATGTTAAATTTATTGATTCAGACTCTAATTATACTGTAAAAAAATGATCAGAAACATTTGTGGCGATCTCAGTAATCAGTCAGAAGTCAGCTAAAGCAATGAAAGTGTCTGCATTAACAGTCTTTTCTCTTTAATTCTTGTGTTTTTATTTGTTCTCTCGAATGTCGAGATAAAAAATGTTGTCACGAAATAACAGGATAATTTTCTCAAGATCCCAAGATAACAAAACATTGTCTTTTTGTGCTAACGCCATAATTAATTCAAGATTAAGACTATGCTTTTGTTTTTTTGAGATCACAAATCGATGATGGCATTATCTCTGGAAAACAAAGTTTCATTATCTTGAGATCTTAAGAATATTATTCTGTTGTTTCAGGATAACATTTGTTACGTCAGGATAATGAGAAAAATAAATTAAATGAACTGTATGAGTGTATGACCGCTTAGGGCTTCTGTAGTTTGAAGTATAGACATTGCATTTTACTATGAAGGTGAATAAATCTACCAACACTTAACCAACCAAGACTCGGCTGTCATGTAGTCAAGAAGGTGAGATCATCGACTGAACGTGAAATCACTTTCCAAGCGCCTCGATGTTTAACGTCTCATTTCCTCTTTCTGCAAAGATGGAAAGAAAAATCAATCGTCCGTGATGCTAAATTGCTTGTAGCTCATCGCCGCCTTGAAAGAAGACGTGTTTTGATCTGAATGACTTAATCTTGTGTATTCCTGAATGCTTTTAGGGGTCTTTTTGCTGAATAATTTGCACTCTGAATGTCATCTGATTACGTAACACTAAAGTAACTACAGCAGATTTACTGTGTCTCCTGCCTTCAGGTCTGTCTGAAGTTTCCAGTATGTGTTTGGAATGGTTTAAATGTGTTATGTCTACAATAAAACTGTATGAATGTGAACTTTATGTGTTTTTTATATATATAAAACCAGTGGAAACGAGCACATATAAAAATAAACATGTTGTAGTCATTATATTGTAATTACACAACCATTAAAACAAGATGTCATTCAGATGTATTTCACAACGACTGTCAGCCATACCTCATTGAGGTATTCTGCTGACTGTCGCCACCTGATGCGCCCATCTGATTGGCTGAGCTCTCTTCTCCCCACCCTCTTCTGATGACAGCGGAGGGATCTGATTGGCTGAGAGGCAGTTTCGCCCTGGGAAACTGTTTTCGGGGGCGTTTCCATCCTGCAGATGGTTGCACTACTAGAATATTATCACAGTCCTGTCTACACCTCCACCTTTACGCCGGTAAGACTCTATTTACTGTGTTATAAGAACATATTTGTGCTCTTTACAGTGTTTTTTTTTGTGTGCAAAACCTTTGTTTCAGTCGCGCTCAGGTGATTTCAGCATCAGCAGGTAAACAGCCTTTTGTTACGACAGACACACACAGCACACAGCAAGTATCAGCAGCTGGACCTGAACTTTGTCTCGGCGATTTATGACAGCAATGTGCATGCACATAAGGTTTAAACAGTGTTTTATTGAAACATTCTCTTGATCTTCATTTTTTTTATCATTCCCTGTTTTATTTTCATCTGGATCATGTTTTTTTTTGGTCTAGGGGTTTCTTAAGAATCCCTCATGTGGTGGAAGGCTTAATTAAACTAGAAATAAACATCATCTACAGTAAAACAAACAACCAACCAAAAAAACAGTAAATTGTACGATACAATATTCTAAAAAGTGAAGAAGGGTGACCAAAAATGTGTTTATAGCATCTAAAGTGGCTGAATAGGTGAATAGAGGAGACTCACTCTGTGACAGTTCATATTTTGAATATGGACATATTATTTATAACTTGCACTGACTAATTCTCTGACTAATAAAACTCTCTGACTAATAAAACTAGAAGTTACTGTACAGTAAGAGTTATATGTAAAAAAATTTTTATTTTACACTGATAGAGCTGTATGTATATGACTTTTTAATATCTATTTATACTGTCACTTTAAACTTGTATATATCATGAGCCTCCTTTGTGTTGTTATATATGTGACTGTGGCTCCAGCATCATTATCTGTTGCCATGGTAATGACATCAGCTGATCTTCTTTAAGTCCCACACTAATCATACAGTGCAGTACACATTATTTAATATAATAAACTTTCATTGCTTTAATATACAGAAACTCAATCATCAAAATGTCAAACATAAAAGTCAGCGGACGCTCTGCATACCTGTAGATATATTTCTAAAAAAAATCCAGATAGTTTGCTAATTAAAATAATAATATATAGCAAGTTGTGAAGTTAAATTATTTCTATTTGGCTGATGTAAATCCCAGCAAAGTTTTACACAACTCTAAACTGAAGAGATCCACCGGTATGGATATAAAAATGCAGCATATTATACTCTTATGAGGTGAAAATCTAAGTCTCTGGTAATAAATGTTAGATACACGTGTAGTCCATAATAACATGTAGAAATACCTTGTGGCTGATGTATGGGACCCCTGCTACGTGAACAATGATTTATGCTCATATGTAATGAGGCTTACACTGCACTGAGACCATTTTGTTTAAAGAGAATCGCTGTGTGTTAACATGTAATATTCAGAGGTCAATTGTAATACATTATACTGTAGATTATTCCAAGGATTATTGTAATATTGTAATATTGATTCTAGGAAATGTGTGCAGCTTTTGTTACACGTCATCATACTTTGATGTGTATCTGTAGTAAACCTACATTAATATTTTCACAGGAGACCAACAATGAGGCCAAACAGTCAAGAACTCAAACGCAAATCCTCCCATGACACAGAGAGGGAATTTGGAGGAACCCTTGGTGAGTCACTGCAGACCAGGTCACCTTACATCACATCACGTCACGTCACGTCACGTCACGTCACGTCACGTCACATCACATCACATCACATCACATCACATCACACTACTTCCACTGTCTTCTGACATTAACAGTTTAGGATATATACACACACTGTCAAGTTATGTGTTGTTTCATTAAGTTGCTCAAATCAGCTATTTCCTTTGATGGCCTCTTTGGTAGATAATAAAGCTGCTGCCACATCAGAAATAATAAGTAATAAAACTCGCTTCAGTGATAGAGAATAGATTTTCACACAGCGTGAACCCCATCAACACACAACTGTTCATTACAGCTCTAATTGAGAATCATCACTACCACCCAAAGTAGGATTTGTTCTTGTAGACGTGACACGAAATGAGACGACAAATGCATCACAGCCTCCGTGTGTGTGTGAGCATCTCCTGCTGTGTTCCTTAAATTGAGCCTCACATCCAATTTGCTTTTAAAGTAAAATCATGTTTCTAACGTGACGGCTGAGCTCTCGACAGACAGCAGGTCTGACAATACTGAAGTGAACCAGGACTTTTGTTGCCCCCATGCTGACAGCTAATCTAATTCTTTTGCTACTACACAGTTGTTTAACGTAGTAAAATGTTATATAAGGTCTCATCTCACTCTTACCTGTAATCATCTCTCAGGTGCCATAGGCATTCCCATCTTCCTTCCATTGACGGTGCTGTTCCTGATCTCTACGAGTCGATCCCCTGAGGCCAGCGTGCTCCAGTGGCCCCCTTCCCTCCCCAGCACTGACCAGCTGTGGGACCCTCTGGCCCTCGTGGTTCTGCTGTGTTGGATCGCTCTGCATGCTCTCCTCTATTTGACGCCGTTAGGAAAGGTATGGCACGTTCATCAGCCTTAACTCATTTCTTATCTGTTTTGGCTAAGTGTATGACTCTGTTCCAGTTATTAGTTCAAGTACAAGATGTCAAAATGAGTTTATTTCACTGCAGGTGTCTGAAGGATTAGTGCTGAGGGATGGAACACGTCTCAAGTATCCCATAAATGGTATTGATGGCTTTAGTGTTTTTATTATATCATCATGGTAAAGTTTTCAAGTCTTTTAGTTTTAAGTGTGATTCAGAGACATGTTGATGACAAACAACCAGCCTTTGAGTAATAAAGGATAATAGTGTCTATCATGATATAAATTAATATGATAATGCTGTAATATTTCACAGCTATGCTCAGGTTTTACACACTTTTAATGCTTAACTGTAGTACCTGCTTTGACATTTTATTTTAAGTTTAACCTCCACACTTTCCACACTCTGACCTCCAGATAAAGTTTACTTAAGTTACACAATCTGACGTTCTACCTTTCACCTGTTTTCATATCCACTTCTGTTTATCTCTCTCCCCCAGGCTACAACATTAAGTTTTGTTTCTTGCTCTCCCTCAGGTTTTCACGGCCTGTGCATCACTGGTGTGCTGCTGATGTTTTTAGTGGGGCTGGGGGCTCCTCTGGGGTATCTGTTCGAACTCCTGTTGCCTCTGGCAGTGTGCGCTATAGCAGTGTCCTTCCTGTTCTCCGTCTACCTCTACATCCGCTCCTTTTTGGCTCCTTCTCACGCTCTCGCTTTGGGGGGCAACACAGGTGAGAGACTGAGGTTCGTCATTAAAGGATTAATTGGTCCTTAAAACACTGTTTATACACAGTTACTGGTGTTGCACAGTGAATTTCTAGTCCTGTTTTATCGCGGTGGATTCTGGTATTCCTATGGGTAATTACCTAACAGCCGAGCTCTCCGGGAGCCCTGCAGGTATCCAGAGTACTCTTTCAAGTAAGCCGACCCTGCTACACCGGCTATGCTCTGCTGCATCTGAAGGCAGAAACCTGAGAGTATACAGTGTTATGATTCACCCCCTGCCTGCTGATGATTACGTTCATCGCAGTCTGTGTAAAGAAAAAATGAGGAAGGCTACGACATGTTGTTTCCTGTGCCATGCCATAAAATCAGGGGGGAAAAAACAACCTTCTTGGTGATTTAGTTAACGTGTGATTGACTGATGCACAAAAAACATATCATTATATATTCATAATTGCATGAAAAGGTGGAACTAGCACTGTTAATGATGCATCTGTTCCATTTAAGTATCCAAGTGAGCCAAATAAAGGGTGGACAGTGGATTTAATTAAACAGACGTTTTGACTACGAATAGGTTTCAGCTAATTGCTGATGACTGCTCATAGATTATTTAAAAAAATACTGGAAGTCACTGACATGGCAGACTTTGAGTTTATTTACAGTATAAACCTGTAAAAGCACAGAGTTATATCTTTTTCAAATTGTAAATTAAGTTTTTGTTCACATGTACAACAAAGAAAAAGCTGAAAAAATACATAAAAACAAAATCAAACAGAGTCAGAGCTGCAGGTATCTGTCGTCAAAACAATACAAATCTGTTTTTTGGGGTTTATACAGTATTTAGGTCATACATATGTTTGTACAGCACCCATTTTACCATTTAGTAAAAGCACAGATGTTATTTATTCTATAGCCTGCTATAAATCTCTTACAATTCAAAGCCATTGTTCTATGGTGGGGGTTCAGTCTTGTAGCATTTTTTTGCCATTGCTTTCTTACTTGCAATAGTAGTATTCTGTCATTTCTAGTGACACATTCAGGTACATAATGTTGCATTCATATCGCAAAAGGAGCGCAGTGTAGGACATATTTTACCTGTAAAATATATTTACCTGTAAAATATGTGCATGATTTGGTCTTTGCTTCCAAAGTGTTGTGCACTGAGTACTGAGCCACTCTTCTGGGGATATATCATCTCCTATTCAGCTTAATGTATGTGTTAGAGGTGCCCCTACATTCGTTTTGGGATATAACACTTTATATAACACTCACTTTGTTTCTTGTCCCACTCTATAGTCGCATTACTGTGGATTTTGTTTTTAATTCATTCATCCCTCATGTCCTGTCTAGGAAATCCACTGTATGACTTCTTTATCGGACGGGAACTAAACCCTCGGATTGGAAACTTTGACCTTAAATATTTCTGTGAGCTCAGACCGGGTCTGATCGGCTGGGTGAGTGACAAATAATTTATATTTAAATATTGTGTACTGCTCAAACTTTTGTAATCTCACACAACTTGTTTGTAAGTTTGTATTTAAGATACATATTAGTATAAACACTAATGTTGATCTCTGTTAGAGAACACCAACACCACCAACAGGTGGCGGTGTCGCTCTCCCCTCATCCTCCACAATAATCTGAAAGTCTTACTTTGACACAGTCAGAATCAGAAACTTTTCTCTCCGATGACCTGACCCAGTGAGACATTTGTTGCAGGAGAGGGGAGCACTTCATTATCTGTGAGTCATCCGACTCAACAGGACAAAATATAATAGAGTTTCCAGTTTCACCAAAAAGGTTTCATCACTTACAAAATACAGCATAGAGACGGTAAAGTTGAGTCATACTGCAAAATATTGATTTAATGTGTCCTTCATTTATTTTTTTTTCTGTATTTACTGTATAAACAGTAAAACCTTTGCACATCTGAATGTTTTATAGCCAGGTGCGTAGGAGAGGACAGAAAAAGCTCCCACCAACTGGCTACAGACAGTGTGTGGGAGATGTACGCTTCCGTTGTTGAATGTTAGAACTATTTACTTTTAACTTTTAACGTCTTACAATTGCTGATGATGTTCAAAATAAGAGCTGTTTATGACGCAGTGAGGCAAACATGATTTTCTTTCTTCTGTTTACTCACTAAATAATCCAACTTTACTACTGTTACTTGTGAGTTATGTTCTGTTCTCATCTCAAACGGTCCAACCTGCAAGTCATGGATAAATACGAAGGTAATCCTAACATGAAGAAACATTGTAGTCAATGCTACTTTCATAGAAATGTTACATTGTAACAAACAGTCAGTGGCCCTGCAACTATTGGACCTGTCACTAACTATTTACTGAGAGGGGGTGCTGTAAATATTGGGGTACAACCTTCCTAACAACAAACACTCAAAGCCAACAGCGCAATAAATTTACCTGTACCTCAACAACACAGGATTTACAGTGCAGATACTCTCAATTAAATCATACAGCACACCTCCAATGTTAAAGAAAACAAGCAAGTTATGGTGTCACATATCGCATGTGTGATAAAATGTCTAATGGACACTAAGATTTTTTAAAACTAGATTAATCACAACATAGTTTGACCTTACACAGTATAGTTTTCCTGGTTCTGCTTGGTACAAAATCATACGTAATATTAGTATAAGACCAAAATATTTGTCAGTTTGCTCTGTTGCCATTAAAAAAAGTGATTTCAAAAATAAATCTCATGGTGAATTCCTTCCAGTCTATCTAGAGATGTGAATCAGTGTTCACGTCACCCGTCTTCCTCTCAGGTGGTCATAAACCTCGGCATGCTGATGAAGGAGGTGGAACTTCGAGGTTCCCCCTCATTAGCCATGATACTGGTCAACAGTTTCCAGCTGCTGTATGTGGCAGACGCTCTGTGGAACGAGGTGAGCAGCCGACGCAGTCAGATACAGACTGTGCTAAATACTGTACATCAAAATGTCATCAACCTAATCTCTTTGTGTTGCGACAGGAGGCTGTTCTAACAACCATGGACATTGTGCACGATGGTTTTGGCTTCATGCTGGTCTTCGGGGACCTGGCCTGGGTTCCCTTTGCATACAGCCTACAGGCTGGCTTCCTGGTTGTACATCCACAGGCGCTAAGTTCCTTCAGAGCAGCAATAATAATCGCACTGAATGGTAATCATCTTATTTCTTCGTTGTAAGATTGACAAGACAGTTTTTGTTTATTTTTGTGAAGAAAACTGAATTAAATAGTTATTTTTTAAAGTTTAGATGATTATTTAAGACAGAAACTTTAAAAAAAGTATCTCACAGGATGAACATGAGCTCAGAGAACAAAAATACATAATTCAAATTTATAAAAAGCATAAAAATATCAGGAAAACTCATCTTTGATGCAGTCTTCACAGTAAATGTGCTCAGAACTCATCTAAAAGGCTTGTTTGACGCAGACTTTCTGGAGTTCTTGTGTTCAATGTTTGGTTTAATTGTAAAGTTTATCATTTGTTATGTTCTGGTTTTGTTATGCATTAAATATATAATGAAATATACATAAAATATGTCACTTAATCAAGGGTCATCAGACAGAAAGGGGGTCCCTCAAGGTTGGGAACTGCTGGATTAGGCTGTAATATTTTGTGTCTCGTGGTTAAAGATGGTATTTTTCTCTCTGCCATCAGGTATCGGATATTATATTTTCAGGAAATCCAACTCGCAGAAGAACCAGTTCAGGCGAGACCCTTCACATCCAAGTGTTGCAAGTCAGTAACTTTTTCATGTAGTTTCTAAATAATAAACATATACTCGCTCTAATGTGTTTCTAAAGTTTCCCACTTTTACTCAGAAATATCTGTGTTTTCCACGACTCATTGCAGGACTGGAGACCATCGCCACAGCAACAGGGAAACGCCTCCTGGTGTCCGGGTGGTGGGGTCTCGTTCGTCATCCCAATTACCTCGGTGACCTCCTCATGGCTCTGGCGTGGTCCCTGCCATGTGGTAAGACAGATTTCACAGGACGTGGGTGAAGTCATAATGTCAGGCTGAGTGTTAATCATAGCCAGCCGTATTTATCGCTCGAACAAAGAGATGCGTTGGTGTTTTTAATGACATGAAACACGTTTTAAAAGAGGTGCTGTCCATTTTTTATCTGACTCATATAATCACTTCAGACATGTACCTGCAATCCAGCTGGAACAAAAGTATACCTGCACAGATGTGTGAATCCAACTGTCGCTGTCTCCATCTGTACTGTATAAAACTGGCAAAGTTTTGATTTAAACCAGCTATAATTATATATATATATATATAGATATAGATATATAGATATATATGCCGTTCAGGAAATTAAACCTTTGAATATATTGAATGAAGTCTGAATATATGGAGTGAACCTTGAATACATTGAATGAAACCTTGAATACATTGAATGAAACCTTGAATATATTGAATTAACCCTCGAATATATGGAATGAAACTTTGAATATATATGAATGATAAAAACCATGGCCAAAAAAACAACCAAAAAAACAGATAAAAACCAAAACAATGAGCATAAAGGTGCTAAAAATCTCTCTACAGACTAATGACCTGTGGGTTCATTCTTAGGAGCAAACCGTTTCATATGCAAATAATCCTGTGATCTGTTGCTATAAAATAATAATTTTATGGGAACCACATGACCAAAAAAAGCAAACTAACGAATCTAACAAGGCATTTAATGCTAACTTTCAGTAACTGGCTATAAGCTTGATAAAGTATTGAGGTTTGATGCACAGGCTTTAGCCATTTTATTCCCTGTCCACGTGAGACAGTTATAGAGTCTGAAGGCAGCAACAGCCTGTTCTCTTTGTTCCTCTGTAAGCTGCCTTATGTTCCCTTGAAAAAACGGACTTCCTAAAACGTCGAGTGTCAGACTTTTGTTAGAGCTGACACATTCTGCTCATTGGTATTCAGACTTCTATGTGACTCAACCTGTGTAGCTGCCTTTGTAATTGAGATATACTGTAGCCTCTGCTTTAATTCCTGCAGCACAAAAGTCACAAACTTCTAAAAAAGAAAAGTCACGTCGTACTGCAGACGGATAAAAGCTGCGCTGACAAAGAGGACGCAGACTGAGAGACAAAAAAGATATTTGCTCACAAACACTATAAAGTGCAAAAAAAAAAATTACCAACAAGATGAATCAACACTCAGAACATCAGGAGCTCAATCAAACGGGTATTCACTGCAGGGCTTTTGTGTGATACACACTGAAAAGAAACAGCTATTTGCAGAAGATGGGCACTTGATTACAGCTTGTTTGATGTTAATAGAAGAAGGTGTTACTTTTTCTGTTCTGATGACTTGAAATTCGTAATTTCGTCAGAGACGCATGAATATATTAAAGCTTTCTCTGCCATTATGTTGGTTTATTTTTAAGCAGCTCACAGTCTATGTACGCTTCTCTTTTCTTTAGGATTCTCACATCTCCTGCCTTACTTCTACGTCATATATTTCACCATCTTGCTGATTCATAGAGAGGACCGGGATGAGAGACAATGTAGGACCAAGTATGGACTAGCGTGGGATACCTACTGTCGACGTGTCCCCTACAGGATCTTCCCTTATCTATACTAAAGGGGGAAGCAGATTGGTGGAACGGGACCAAAACTGTCACACAATGTCCTTCAAGTCGACACAAACTTTGCAATAACTTTTTTTAAAAATTATCAATGGTAACCAGATTTTACAAAATACATTTACACCCTAGAATATCAGGAATATACTTTTATGTATGCCTTTGCAAAGCCCTACACGTACGCTCATTCAAACACACCGACACACAAATGCATACACATATAAAAATAACAGTGACAGCAGCAGTGATCCTTCCACACTTGCAGTCATCCATTGCAGGCATCAAGGGGAAGAAGGTAGGAGAGACTGTAGTCAAGTCACAGCATACACATGGATATATTGTAATAAAATAAGTCCATTTCATACAAATACTGGAGCATTTATCCTGTTGTGCTGTCTGGGGGAAGATGTCAACTTCTCCATTGTGTATATTCGATGAATTATGTCTATCCAGTCCTCATTTAAGGAGGATTTGAGGCTTCAACCACCTTCGTGTTATGACTTTTTTTATTCCTGCAGAGTTATCAAAAGGGTTTTGTCTTTGGCTCAGATATAAAACATCAAATCTAAAAGGAAAAGTGTATCTGAGCACCTCTTTTAGAGTCTGATGGACAAAATATATGATAGTGGTGGTTTGCGTTATTGGCCTGGACTTTGTCTCAGTTGGAAGTTCTGTGTTGTCTGCGCTAAGGAGTGATAAAATAGTGATAAAATAGTGAAGTAGATGAACATTTTCCTCCTCCGAAGTTTGCACCAACTTTCAAATGTAAATCTGTTTTCAGTTACAGTAATACCTGGTGGTGCAGCTGGGAGTCTGCAGGAGGCTTATGGTTTTAATATCCAGTTAAAGTAAAGAACAATATTCAGTGGGTCGACATTTCTGATTTGTTGCATTTTGACTTTGCAGGAATCTGACATAAATAAAGTCAGACAGCATTACACACGTTATTCTGTGTGTTCCAGCATAAAAAGCTAAATATTTGAAAAAATCTGAAAACATCTTATTAGAAATATTTCTAAGGAAAGATAATTAAAGTGAATTCTTTTACACTTAAACAATAGTGCCTTTTTTTTAGTAACAAACCTGGCTTTTTTTTAGCGTGTGTTATCTGTAAGATACATTTGAAATAAACAAATACAAAACAGAAAGTGACACCCGTTCTTTTTCTTATTAGTTATTTGAATCTCTCTGGATGTGAAACAATTTTACATTATCTATATACGGACATGTGAATTATTCCTTTGTATGAAGATTTAAATCTTCACAATGCGACTATGACAGACGGCTGAAAGACTAGAACAGCTAGCTATTAGCTGCCATCTTCTCAAGCCTGTAAAGATGGCAGCTAATAGCAGTGTCAGTTTTTAATAACCTTTTCCAACCTGTTATCATCCTGTTTTAAAAGGATTTTCTTTACAGCCTACAGGCTTTAATAGCAGACGTTCAGCAGGCCTCTGGGCTTCTTTAACGTCTGTCAGGCTTCAGCTCTGCTTAAAATTACTCTACTTATTAAAAGGTGCACGGGTTGTATTCATACGAGGTAAATCCAGTCAGAAAATCGAGCATGAAAGCAAGCGTTGCTTCTGTTCAGAGCTCTTTGATTCACTGTGGACTTGACAGGTGGCCGTATTGTTAATGGACTGTTTTGTTGCCCCCCTTTTTCCAAACACATCCAAACACATCCATTCTATTAAAAGACAAATAAAATATGTGCATCAATTTTTCCCTCTTGCATTATAAATCACCCTGCGTTTACGCTGCACATCTTGCACGCACCGAGGTGTACAGATGACAGAGCGCTCCGCTGATGCACACCTTCATTTTTCACCTTTTAAGCCCATCTATAGTACATTTGTCTCGCCTACACAGCACTCAAGCCGTTTGTTGTTTTTCCTATGCTAAGTGCTAATTAGGAATGTGCCTGTGTAATGCCATGGTTGTCTACATAGTGGCTGGATTAATGCCGGGTTGATAAATAAGCTTCTTATGTTTTATGGATATGTTCTATTTTTTCATTTGATTGCACTTGAACAGCGTCGTAATTCTGTTAAGGAAAGCACATGATTAGTCGTTTGAATGCTGATGTGTTTTAAACTTTAGTTTGAATGTAATTCAGTGTTTTTTGCCTGCAGCCATGCCAATATTTCCAATATGTACACGCCGATATTTAATTTTTATACCGCCGTACAAACTTGTGATGGAACGCAGCAAGTGTTGCAGGTTCATCTATCTCTCAACCCTCATCCCCTCATCCCTTATCCCTTCACTATCCTTCCTTCGTTCCTTCATCCCTTTTTCCTCATTCCTCATCCGTTACCTTTTATCCACCTTTCATTCATCCTTGGACCGTCATTCCTCATCTCTTACCTTCCATCCACGCACCCTCCATCCAGCAAACCCTTATTCCTTCATCCCTCATCAACAATATTCAATTAGTCTAAATATATATTTATAATGGCGTGGTCTTTGTTAGTGGACACTACTTTATCCTTCAACTCTATAAAAATCAAGAGAAATATTAGACTTTTTTGCTTTATTTATTATTTATATGTCGGCTCTAGACAGCAGTTACATGTCAGACTTTAGATTCTAGGAAAGACATTATGAACTCATAAAATACAATATATTTGTAAAGATTAAGTCAGTGGTTTCAACTTTTTTGACAGATGTTCATTGATTGTTTTGGCCCATGCATTAAAGATCTGTTTATTATTGACTAAACTGTCTAAATATTCTCAGAATCAGCTCGATGTGTCTCTGATCTGACCAATCAGACAATCAGTGTCTGTTTTCACTGAGGAAAGTTGCCACTGCCCTTCTCACTCATCGAAAGTTATAACGATCTTTCGAGCGTTTAACCTCCGTTGTGATCAATATTTCAGTGGTCTGTCATCAGGGATAAAATTAGACACTGTTATGATCATTACTAAGAGAAAAAAGTAGGAGCTGAAACCTCGGATATAAATGCCTCAGGCCCTCATTCATAAAACATATACTGTGATTTGATCTTAAAATTTAATCTTAAAGTTAGTTGTGAGCCGACATCTCTGATTAAAATAGACCATTACAATTGAGCTTAATTTAGCCTTAAAGGCGCCTCAAGAATAAGATGATATATCAACATCCTTCACCTGTCGCATATAACTGATCAGAAACACCAGCGTGGCTGCAGACAATGAAACTTTTTATCCAAATCACATTCATAGTTCAGAAATAACAACACTGATTCAGCAAAAACACATTTTGAAGGTCACATTTCTCATTTGTTTTCAGAGCAATTTGGAAATAATTGGCAAATGAAATGATTTGTTATAAATAAGGCCAATAATTGAAAACGAGCTCGCTATTTAGTCACAGATGAAAGCGATGGATATTTTTGTAAGAGCAGAGACAGCAGCTGACGGCGGTGAGTCACTCTCAAGTCTCTCTGTCGGGGACAGACGATTCGCGGTCCAAATAAAAACACAGAGTGTGAACGAGGTTTCGACACATTCTTGGACACAAGCAGCCACTGTTAAGACGGCACATCTGCTCCTGACACTTTATTAAGACAACATCTTCGTTTTGTAATGATAAAACGATGCAATTATAAAATAATTTGTTAGTGAGTTTGTGATTTTTCTTTTAGTCTTTAAGTGAGAAATGGTCAAAGCAAAGTGTGTGTAGAAAATGATTAGACAAAATTCATACAGGCCACAAAATAACACACTTCTTTTTCTTTTTTAATTCATCTTTTACCCTCCATCCACCTACCCTTCATCTATCAATTCTCATCCCTTCATACCTTTTTTTAATTCAATCCCTTCTTTTAATGAAATCATAAACTTTTGCGTCATGTTTTCACCCCTCTGTGTCTCTAATTTTCTCGTAACTGTCACTGTTTTGTCATCCTGCCAATGAATCATAACGCGCAGCTTAAATGACATGTTTACTTATCAAGTGCATGAGCCTAATATACAGTAAGCCCTTATGGTTCCCCTATTTGTGCGTGTCTATGCAGCCATAATTATATGCAACATCCTGGAGTGTCTTGCATAATAATGAATGAGCAAAACATGTGTGTGTGTGTGTGTGTGTGTGTGTGTGTGTGTGTGTGCACCTCGGCGTGTACGTGCCAATTGTGTATGCCAATCGTGACGTTTCAGGCCCATCAGTTGTAGCCAGTTTCCATGGTAACCAATCTCAGAGAGCACAGACGTAGGAGAGAGGGGAAAAGGGTTGGAGACAATTATGGTGTTGGAGGGTGCTGAAAAAAAAAAGGAAGAGCCCGGCGTGATGAGTGTGAAATGATGTGAACCGTGTGTTAAGACAAGAAACAGATGCATGTGTGTGTGTGTGTGTGTGTGTGTGTGAGGGAGCAAGCATGTGTGTGTGTGTGTGTCCACATCCTGGGATTAGCAGGTGTCACGCAGAGACACATCGGGGTGGTGGTCGTCATGACTACCTGCATGAAACTGTTATAACTGGACTGGATGTAATATAAATATAAATTTTTCAAAAAGTGTTGTGCAAAAAAAAAAAACAGTGCTGCCGGGCATGTGAACCAACTTGAAATGGTTGAATTGAATTTCTGTGATTTGAGTGAGCGCCTCGTGAGTGAGTCAACAGGAATCTCTAATACAATTTAGTTTCCATGGTGACAGCGGGGGAATGATATGTCCTTTTCAAACAGAGGGAAAAAGCCAGCTTGAATCCTCGACGTTGCTCTGTTTTCTGTCTGAATCATTATTTAGACAAGCGATAACCCGGCAAACCTTACACGGCCTACAAATGAGTCCCTGAGTCGACTTAGAGATGTACTCAGCAATTTTTTTTCTCTTTTGAAATCAGAAGAAAGAAAACTGTTGCTGAGCATGAAAATGTCGACTGCTGTGCATCTATAATTTCATGTGTTAGTATTCTGGAGGTGTAGGCTTTAATGACAGGTAATCATCCTCTATAGCCGAAGCTTTTTTCACATCAGCGATGTTATTTCTGTGCTTTTCAAGAGCCTGTCTCGGAAGCCACCTCTAAATGCAGCTGTTATTTTCACATCTTTCCATGTGGCAGGTCCTCTTTCTGTTTCCATTTCTCCTTGCTTATAAATTGCCCTCATCATCCTCAGAGTGATATTTCTCTCTTCTCTCCTTCAATCTCTGGGATTGGCAGAGCAATCATGTCTGCATGGCTCCTCACAGATGGGTGAAATCCTGACCCCTCAAGCAGACAGGAAATAAGAAATCTCGGAGACAATCTTTTTGGTATTACTGTTTTATTAGAATATGGCATGAGAATCGCTGTTTATTAACTGTACATCATAGTGTAACCTAATAAATATAAAGTAATCCACCAAATTTACTGTAGCGTACATTGATGATAAATGTATAAAAGACAGATACAAATAGATATACTTAAATACAATTTTCTAAAATGCTTTGTTTAGAGCAACTACATAATGACATTCAAACCGAGCGAGCTCTCCACCTTTCCTCGAGTTCCTGTGCTTTAATAGTGATTGTCCATATTCAACACACTCACATTGTTGGCAGAGTTTTGAGGTGTCAGTGTTCTGTGATTATTTGAATGGGAACATCATTTGGCACAACATGAACTGTCTGCTGTGTGTCGTCAGGAAAAATTACAGTCTATTGAAGTTGCTTCAGTCAAGTGAATGTTGCAATTTGGTTGGAAATTCACATCACACAAGCGGTTTGAAGTTGCTCCCTCTAAACCTCTCATTAGTACCAAAGTGACATGAAAAGGAGCGTGATTGACACGAGAGGTGTGTGCGTGTGCGAGTGAGTGTGTGTGCGAGTGTGTGTGAGCTTTCTTTAATTGCCGGGGTTTTATTTGTGGAGTGATTATGAAAGCTCTGTCACGTACAGATATGCCTCGACTCATTGTTACAGAACGACTGCTGTGGCAGTGAGGACAAAATGTCTTTTATGCTTCAAGTTATTACATGACATTTCAAATAAAAGCGATGTATGCATGACTTTTAAAAACTGGTTTGGACTGGGAATGAAGTTCATATTTAAAGAGTAAGACTGATGTTATTCTGAATTTCTCCTATTGACAATAAAACGGATGGAAAGACCATAAACAAACCAAAACAACAATGCCTGTGTAGCAAATGTTTGATCTAATGTATTCATCTGTCATAGAGCTACTATTTAAAAAACACACATTAATGAGCTTGTTGAAAAGAGGTGAAAATGCACTCTTTGCTCCGTTTAGGAGGGCGAGGGATGAGGGAGGAAGGGATGAGGGTCGGGGAATAGATGGTCAAGGTTTGAGGGTCGAGGTATGAGGGTTGAAGTTCAAGGGATGAGGGTCAAGGGATGCGGATTGAGGTATGAGGGTCAAAGTTTAAGAATTGAGGTATGAGCTTCAAGGGATTAGGGTCGAGGAATGACAGTTGAGGTATGAGAGTAAAGGGATGAAAGGATGAGGGTCAAAGGAAGAGGACTGACGGATGAGGGATGAGGGACGGGGGTCGGGGTATGAGCTTTAAGGGTAGAAGGGATTAGGGTCGAGGGATGAGGGTTGAGAGATTAAGTATGAGCGTCAAGGGATGAAGGTATGAGGGTTGAGGAATAAGATTCAAGAGAAGAGGGATGCAGGGATGAGGGAGTCGAGGTATGAAGGGTTGAGTGTTGAAGAATGAGGGTCGATTGATGAGGGTCGAGGGTCGAGGGATGAAGGGATGAGTACTCTTAGCCTTTTTAAAGACTTACATCAAACAGGCCACAGACAAGATAGGGAAGTCTAAAAATATAGATATAAACACTAACATTGTCAGTCAGGACTTCTTGACAGTAACTAATAGAACTATGCCAGCCTCCTGTAGTATTGCTATTTAACTCATCGATAGCTATATGCTTCCAATTTAAATGTTGAAATTGGTGTAATTGTGCCATCATACATACACAGATGTGAATTTTAATTGTAAACCCTTCAATAGGCTGTAGTCTTCAAGACATCCCACAGTTTACATACCAGACTTGTCACCACCACCATTTACTACACGTGGAGCCGGCGTATGACAAACACCACAGTTTGTTCTCGGCTCCAGGAGTTTTTCTACTGATGTTAAAATGTCACATTGAAACCATCACTTATCTACAAATAGATTAAACTAATGAACACATGATGGCAAAGGCAGCACCAGCTGAAGAAAGGCTTTGCTGTTTACAAATCTTGGTCATCGGTAACATTAAGGTCCCTCCTGAAGCTGTGTGATTGTGTTGAGGTGACTTCTTTACACTTTTGAAATAACGGAAACGTCACAGAGTCATCATCGTCTCATCTGCCACTTGTGTCCCACTCACTGTTATTACAAACACTGAATAACACGGCATCGATATGTCTCATGAATCATATTACATTGCTAGTTTGCTTGTTCTTAATTGCTTATAGTACATGAGATTTCTACGTTCTACCCCGGGATCAGAGAAAAGTTGCTGTGCTAAAAGGACGATAGTATAGATGCAGATGAGTAAACTTCACTGGAAATAGGAATAAGGCGTTCCTTGCACACTAAAAAATACAATAAGACTAAGTTGTTTTTTTTGTTTTTGTTTTTGTTTCAAGAAAAAAAAACATTGTGCCAAAATTAAAATGTGTATTAAAGAAAGTGAAAATAAAGGCAAGGCCTTACAAAGCCCTAGCATGTAGATGAAGATACCGCAAGCACTTTCTAGCCTAATCTTTGTTCTTTTCACTTGTTCTAATTCTTAATTTGGCACAATGTTTTTCAGATATAAACTTTTGGCGTTATGTCCGAGCATGGCGCTCTTTGGAAAGCATGAACCTAGCATGTAGTGTAAGAAATACGTCCTTACAGCTATGGACATACTTATTTTTGAATGCACATTACAAGCGTTGACCCTTTGACATCAAACTTATGAGTAATTTCATTTTTATGTTGGTTAAATTTGACTTTTGACAAAGGCTGGCGTCAATGAGATGTCGAGTTGGTCTATGCTTTATCTCCATGCCTGATGGGCCTTTCTGCCTTTCTGACATTGCTTTAAAGTTTCTTATAGTTTCATGTACCTGTAACACAATCAAAGCAGTGGTTTGATATTAGAGGTCATCTTAAATAAATGGAATGATGCCAGAACAATCCTGCTTTTAGTACATTTTCAAAGTCAAAGAATACAGACGTGTTATTTTTGTTGTCCAGCCCCTAAAGTGTTTGGAGATTCACAGTGAGTTGAGCGACTGGATCAGTAAGAGCAGCATGGGGAAAACTCCAAGCCCTTCAGAAATATATTGTTATTTCTCATAACGGGTCAAAGGCAACACAAACACTTGCTGCGTCCTCTGTTTGATTTCAGTCTTTCAAATATGTGTCCAGCCGTCCGACAGCAGTATCTGGGATAAAGCGATACCATGTATAACACCTTTACATTCACATTATCACTCAGATTGGTCTTGTTTTGTCCAAAGTTCGACGGTTGAAAACCCAAGCCAGTGATGGGAAGGATAGTGTTGATGTCTCCATTTGTTACTCTGTGTCTTTTATTCCTCCAGATCTCCTCCTGCCTGTTAGAAGCTCACCAAGGCATAGACCATACTTCAGCACGAAAGAGGTCGAGGCAATAGATGAAAAAATGAGCAGAAGTTCATACGTCAACACAAATCCGAAAGGCATCGCTAAAAGCTGAGAAGATTGTGAATTTACTCTTACCTGTAGAGATAATAAAAGAACGAGAGCAGATAAAAGCCCAGCTTACACCAGGACTCCTTCTGGCAATAATTGAGAATGTCGGCGTTCATCACACTGACGGGATCGTACATGACCTCTGACCCGTCGGCTGGCCGATGAAAAAACCTGAAAAAGCAGAGAGAGAGTTTAGCTCACGCTTGCATCGGACCAACAGAAGCTCATCAGACATCTGTTATGGGACTGTACCTCCACAGATGGTAGAAGAGGAGCGGGATATTTAGGCCAAGTGTGACCCACTCTCCGGCACACATGAACATCAGGCAGAAGAGCCCGTGGATGGAGTACTCCGGCACCACCAACTGACCAAAAACAGACACAGGAAGTCAGATTATAGGTCAGCAAATTATTCAGCAACATCACACTGCAACAAATGGACTAAAACACACATGGGTTGTATGTTGTGCGAAGTCTACGAAACCGAAATGACGCTACGAGGCAAACACTTTCACACGGAAGGTGTTGATGTTACTCATGGCTCGCTGCTGTTACGAGTGCACGTATAACACATGTTGGCTGGTGTTCAGATGTTAACGGAAGTTGATGTAGTTTGACATACGTGCTTCGAGGCGCTCAGAGCTTTGAATCAACACGGCATGAACTTGATAGCAAACAGTTCCTAGTTATTTGCATCCAGCTGCAAACCAGCTGACAGAGCAAACATACAGTCTACTTTTGGTGGTGTTTTGATGAAAACTGCTGCCTTCTTGCAGCCTTAAGGAACTCTGTGAATTCATAACTATGAATTGTAAATAGTTTAAAACAGCTTCTTTGTTTTTACACCACAATCTTTGAAGGACTAGTGTGTGTAAGATTTAGTGGCATCTAGTGGTGAAGTGGCTGATTGCAACCGACTAAATACCCCTCACCTGCCAAGTATGTAGGAGAACACGGCTGACGCTCTCTCTGTAGATAAAAACAACTCTTTCAAAGCTAACAAAACCACAAGAGTTTGTGTTTTTCAAGTTTGGATTATACACAAACAAACTTATTCTGCCTGTAGATGCTCATAAATGTTACAAACCGAACCTTTAACTGCTCCAAGTAATCGTTGACAATATCGTTAATGGGACCGATATGTCACCAGACGACAAAGTAACGCCCGAGTTGGGAACACGATGTCAGACTGAATAATAATGAAGTGAAAACAAATAGGCCATTTAGTCTGATTACCAGGCTGGATTGATGATCTTTCTATTTGAAGATTGATCAAGAAACTGATTTTTTTTTTTTTACTGCATCATGCTCAGCATTTTTTAAACGTTTACGACATCGTCTCCCTCTGCAACATTTAAAGGTAACTGAAATTATATTTGCACAAACAAATATATATTCCTTTTTCATTTCTTATTCATCTCACTTCCTTGCAGTGCACAGCTCTGTAATTTAACAAATAAATCAAACTCAGTCAACAGCAGAAATTCCCTCCTTCTGAAGCTATCAGACTTTAGTCTTATTGCTGTTCCTTTAATCATAAAAACATTTTTTATTCACGGTTTTAAAATGCTTCATGGCTCAAATTATGATCTCATATTGTAGAATCTTGCCATTTTTTGGGAATATTGGGAAGTTCCAGAATGTTTTTAAGTTGTCACGTTATAAAATGTTTGGACTTTCTCTAATGTTCTCATTTTCCACGATATTGGCATAATGTAGAATATTGTCATGTTCTGGGATGTTGGCAAGTTCTAGCATGTTTAACAGTTCTAGAATGTTAGGAAGTTCTGGAATGTTGTCATGTTATGGAATGTTGGCAAATTCTAGAATGTTTGAGAGTTCCGGAATGTTGGCATCATGTTCTGTTCCGGAATGTTGGCAAGTGTTAGAATGTTGGTGAGGTTCTGGAATGTTGTCAAGTTCTAGAATGGTTGGATGTTCCGGAATGTTGTCATGTTCTAAAATGTTTGGACATTCTGGAATCTTGTAATTTTCCACAATATTGGTATATTGTAGAATATTGCCATTTTTTGCAATATTGGTAAGTTCTAGAATGTTTTAAAGTTGTCACATTATAAAATGGTTGGACTTTTTCTAATGTTCTCATTTTCCATGATATTGGTATAATGTAGAATATTGTCATGTTCCGGAGTGTTGGCAAGTTCTAGCATGTTTGCCAGTTCTAGAATGTTAGGAAGTTTTGGAATGTTGTCATGTTATGGAATGTTGGCAAATTCTAGAATGTTTGAGAGTTTCTTAATGTTGGCATTATGTTATGTTCTGGAATGTTGGCAAGTGTTAGAATGTTGGTGAGTTCTAGAATTTTGTAAAGTTCTAGAATGGTTGGATGTTCCGGAATGTTGTCATGTTATAAAATGTTTGGACATTCTGGAATCTTGTAATTTTCCACAATATTGGTATATTGTAGAATATTGCCATTTTTTGCAATATTGGTAAGTTCTAGAATGTTTTAAAGTTGTCACATTATAAAATGGTTGGACTTTTTCTAATGTTCTCATTTTCCACGATATTGGTATAATGTAGAATATTGTCATGTTCCGGGATGTTGGCAAGTTCTAGCATGTTTAACAGTTCTAGAATGTTAGGAAGTTCTGGAATGTTGTCATGTTATGGAATGTTGGCAAATTCTAGAATGTTTGAGAGTTCCGGAATGTTGGCATCATGTTCTGTTCCGGAATGTTGGCAAGTGTTAGAATGTTGGTGAGTTCTAGAATTTTGTCAAGTTCTAGAATGGTTGGATGTTCCGGAATGTTGTCATGTTATAAAATGTTTGGACTTTCTCTAATGTTCTCATTTTTCACGATATTTGTATAATGTAGAATATTGTCATGTTCCGGAATGTTGGCAAGTTCTAGCATGTTTGCCAGTTCTAGAATGTTAGGAAGTTTTGGAATGTTGTCATGTTATGGAATGTTGGCAAATTCTAGAATGTTTGAGAGTTTCTTAATGTTGGCATTATGTTATGTTCTGGAATGTTGGCAAGTGTTAGAATGTTGGTGAGTTCTAGAATTTTGTAAAGTTCTAGAATGGTTGGATGTTCCGGAATGTTGTCATGTTATAAAATGTTTGGACATTCTGGAATCTTGTAATTTTCCACAATATTGGTATATTGTAGAATATTGCCATTTTTTGCAATATTGGTAAGTTCTAGAATGTTTTAAAGTTGTCACATTATAAAATGGTTGGACTTTTTCTAATGTTCTCATTTTCCACGATATTGGTATAATGTAGAATATTGTCATGTTCCAGAATGTTGGCAAGTTCTAGCATGTTTGCCAGTTCTGGAATGTTAGAAAGTTCTGGAATTTTGTCATGTTATGGAATGTTGGCAAATTCTAGAATGTTTGAGAGTTCCGGAATGTTGGCAAGTGTTAGAATGTTGGTGAGTTCTGGAATGTTGTCAAGTTCTAGAATGGTTGGATGTTCCGGAATGTTGTCAAGTTCTAAAATGTTTGGACATTCTGGAATCTTGTAATTTTCCACAATATTGGTATATTGTAGAATATTGCCATTTTTTTGCAATATTGGTAAGTTCTAGAATGTTTTAAAGTTGTCACATTATAAAATGGTTGGACTTTTTCTAATGTTCTCATTTTCCATGATATTGGTATAATGTAGAATATTGTCATGTTCCGGGATGTTGGCAAGTTCTAGCATGTTTAACAGTTCTAGAATGTTAGGAAGTTCTGGAATGTTGTCATGTTATGGAATGTTGGCAAATTCTAGAATGTTTGAGAGTTCCGGAATGTTGGCATCATGTTCTGTTCCGGAATGTTGGCAAGTGTTAGAATGTTGGTGAGTTCTAGAATTTTGTCAAGTTCTAGAATGGTTGGATGTTCCGGAATGTTGTCATGTTATAAAATGTTTGGACTTTCTCTAATGTTCTCATTTTTCACGATATTTGTATAATGTAGAATATTGTCATGTTCCGGAATGTTGGCAAGTTCTAGCATGTTTGCCAGTTTTAGAATGTTAGGAAGTTTTGGAATGTTGTCATGTTATGGAATGTTGGAAAATTCTAGAATGTTTGAGAGTTCCTTAATGTTGGCATTATGTTATGTTCTGGAATGTTGGCAAGTGTTAGAATGTTGGTGAGTTCTAGAATTTTGTAGAATGGTTGGATGTTCCGGAATGTTGTCAAGTTCTAAAATGTTTGGACATTCTGGAATCTTGTAATTTTCCACAATATTGGCATATTGTAGAATATTGCCATTTTTTTTGCAATATTGGTAAGTTCTAGAATGTTTTAAAGTTGTCACATTATAAAATGGTTGGACTCTTTCTAATGTTCTCATTTTCCACGATATTGGTATAATGTCGAATATTGTCATGTTCCGGAATGTTGGCAAGTTCTAGCATGTTTGCCAGTTCTGGAATGTTAGGAAGTTCCGGAATGTTGTCATGTTATGGAATGTTGGCAAATTCTAGAATGTTTGAGAGTTCCGGAATGTTGGCATTATGTTCTGTTCCGGAATGTTGGCAAGTGTTAGAATGTTGGTGAATTCTGGAATGTTGTCAAGTTCTAAAATGTTTGGACTTTCTGTAATGTTGTCATTTTCCACGATATTGACATAATGTTGTTACGACCTAATAAAGGAGTATGAAAGGAGGTAACATAAAACCAGATTTTAAAGGTTATTAAACAAAAGTATTTTGTTAAATGAAAGTTCAAATTGTTTTAACAAAAGGAGGTGAGGCAAAAAGGGAACTAAGGGCGAGCAGAACTTCTGTACTCTGCATGAATACAAGGACTCTAGTAGTACGGTTAGCACCTTCCCTGATGAATTTAAGTTGTTGTTGCATTATGTTTTTATCCTGTCTCTTGCTGCACACAATGACACACACATGTTGAAAATGGCCTCAACAGCATGCCACATTTCAAGGACACTCAGTTCTCTTCCTGAAAGCTTTAAATTGAAAAGAAGAAAAAAAACATCACAACACATAAAACCCCCTTCATCTCTTCGTACGTGTCTGCAGTGATGGCGGGTTGTACGGGGCTATATGTGAAATGAATCAGTGTGCGTCATGGTTCTCACAATGGTTAGGTTAGGTAAGACAAATGGTGAAAAACAGCTATTACTCACTTTGCGAAGCAGGTTGCAGATTCTTTCGATGTTCAAGATCCTTTCCCTCTGCAGAGAGAGCAAATAAAGAAAGTTTGATTATTAGTCTGCACATGTCTTTGTTCTTATAACTCACAAAGCAAAGATAATGGCTGGTTTTGAAGTTTCAGATAATTGTGAGAGATTTCTGCTTAACACAGCAAAATGTGTGCCATGACAGTTATATAACTGTCATGGCACACATTTTTCACATTAAGGACAGCATCGAGTCAGTAATGAACTGGTTAAGTTTTGTAACATTATAAATTGATTGATTTCTAAATAAATCATCCTTCAAGATCACCTCTGTGATCGCAGAGGAGAGTTAGCTTTATGGACATGTGTCCAAAATAAGATTACTCAGTTGACTAAGTGGTCGAAGCGCATGACGCATGACCTGGACCATCTAAATCCTCAGCTGACGTGACTGCTGCCAGGGAAGAGACTCCGTGGTCTCTTTGTGGCCACAAACAAAATCTCCCAAGTTGTCTTCTGTTCTTTAGTTACAATATATTTATTTCATGCAACCGAGCATGAATAATAAATGGTGGGTTGTTGGGGGAAACTGATTGAAACTGTTCATCAGCACAAAAACACAGCTGCCACATTTGAAGCAATAAGGACGGCGACGTTTTGTGCTGTTCTGAGTCTCCCGTGAGCCATGAGAGAGGGATCAATGGACAGTTTTAGGAATGAAAGACATCCATCTTCTGTTGCCTCTACCAGCCAGCAGCTATGGTCCCCTATGGTGATGTTTTATTTAGGTGTCCATTGATTAGTTTGCAAAGCAAATGAGATGCTGCAGCTCATCCACCTGTATTAATCAACATCCATCAGCAGAGAGAACAAAGTACCAATATTCAGGGAATTAACAGACGGGTATGAATGCTAGATCTGGTATTTGTTTCCTCTGTATTTAATGAAGCATCATTTTATGACATATTGAGACATCTGTCTTAGCTACAGGATGATTTCCTCTAGTATCGATGCCCCTGTGATTGTCCATTCCCTTCAGCCGGAGCCACAGGCTGCACGTTTTTATGAATGTGTGGACATAAATTCATAAACTCCCCCGGTGACCTGAAAGTGGATTTTGCCCTGAATCTACAGCATCCAGCCTCCAAACCAGACGCCGGCTCTCCAGGCTCACTGTTTTATTTGCAGCTGTTGATTTTGGTCGATGTCACTTTCTTTATTTTTGCTCGCTTTGTGTCCTACATCCTTCTACGAACACCGAGCTTCAAAATGTAAGAAGCACAGAGATCCTGTAATTGCAGTTATAAATTGTTGTCCAGTACTAACTCTGCTCGGATTTTACAGCCCTCAGTCGTCCCTGATTAGTGTCAGGTCATCCAGTTCACTCTGAATATTTAATTGTCCCAACTAAAGAAACATGACTGAGGACATTAATCAAAGGCAGTGCAGACATTTAACAATGTACAGGACACATAAAAGAGGCAGGACAAAGAGTGTGGATGTTCTATTGGCAGTGTAATCAAGGGGATTACTGTGAAATGAAGTAGAAGGTAAGAAAACAGCCAAATAATGTGTCTACAATGTGTCTCCCTTTCAGACTGTAACTGTGATTAATGGCTATGCACATAAACCTCATTTGCAGACACGAGTTTAGTCCCCTACATTATGCTCTTTTGTAATTTCTGTCTCGGTGACAAATATTTACTGGTGTCTTTTTCTTTGCAGACAGCAGCAGTTGAGGGAACACGCGTTGGTCTCAGAAATAATTCCTGTTTATTTTCCGAGGCTATGTTCTGTGTCTTGTTCTGTTAGTGCAGTTTATTGATTTGGGGAGAGACTGGCAGCATCACATCCTGGCCGATCGTGTTCTTTCTGAACACAGCTGACATGCTGACATCGGTTAAGATGAACCACTTAGGTTGTTTGTCATCGACCGAAGAAAACGCAATCCAATACAGCAGACCTGTAAATCCTGCCCGCCCTGAAGCTTGTCACGCTCGATATGTGAGAAGCCCTCCATCATCTTTCCGTGGTGGGAAATATAACACATCCGCTCTGAGCTTGAAAGTTCAAGACAGCTTTTTGTTGCAGAGCTACTATATTCTGCATGATATTTTACAGGTGTTGCAGCTATTGTGTCCACCCCCCTGTAGCTGGCGTGCCTCCACACTCCCACAGTCGACTTTCGCGGTTTCCTCTCCCACTCCTCATCACTTTGCAGTTCAGATGCAGGTTCGCATGATTGCTAACACATTAGCTAACTTGTGAAAAAGACTCTCACAGCTGCTGTTGTCTTGTAAACGAAGAATGGCATTTGTTCGTCACGTTTTCTGCTTTGCAAAAGATTAGGAAAGAAGTTTGCATGATGTAGACAAGCAACACTGCAAGAGCGGAAGACAAATTCTTTTTTGGCAGAATATTTTTTCACTTGCGAGCATGTGTTGAATCTTCCCAACGTGACTCAAGTGAATAATGTTCTTGTTACAGTGAGGTAAAACCTCGTGTCTGTACTTCGAGTGCAGCGACAGCTCAGTATGTCAATGTATAAACAGTGATTTCATTTGCATCAATCTCTTTAATTGATTAAGCCAACGAGCCGAGGTCTTTGCGGAAGGTTGATTGCATCAATCTGCATACGAAATGAGCGTTGGAGGTAAATGCTGCCTGGCAATCACCTGGAAACTCGGATTAGTGGGAACTGTTTTAGAAAGTAGTACAAATATTTGATGAAAATTTACAGAGAGTCTAACTGTAGCTGAATAAGACATTTGATTTCATGCTAAAACATGAAGTGATGCTTGCTTTTTTTGTATGTTTGCACTGTGCTGTGGCTTTCTCATGCAAAGACTTATTTATAAACTCATTCTGTTGATGAGGAGTTTATTAACTGGACTGATAAATGGACAACGATAAAAATAAAGTTCTGAGTCATGAAGTGGTTCTTCATGGTGATGCAATGTGGGGAACCTTTTTCTGCAAAGAACAATTTATTATCAGGTTCTTTAAGAACTTTCCTTTTTAATTCAATATGTGGTATATAAGCAGCCAGGAGTTAAAGCCACACTGTAAAAAAGCTGTAAAATGAAAGTAAATAAATGTCAAAAACTATGATTATACAGAGAAACACTGTTATTTTATAGATGTTCCCTGAATTCGGATCAAACAGCCACATATTTAAATACATATCATTGTTATCATTTTGCATAAATCTAAATGTAACCTAAGAAAGCAGATAACATACTGTATAACTAATGCCATAAAATAACAGTTTGGATGTTTTTACAAAACTCAAAAATTACACATTACATTTTCTGCAAAGTCCAAACTGTTACTGTACTTTAAGTATTTTGCCATTAATGGTATTAGTTATACAGCATGTTATCTGCTTTTCTTAAATTACATTCAAATGTATGAAAAATGATAATATTTAAATTATGTTGGGTCATAATTCAGGAAACATCTGAAAACTGTAAAATCTTGACTGATAATTTTAGTAAAAAGTAAAAAGTTTTACACAGTAATTAAACTTACATTTTACCGTATTTGGCTTCTGTATACTGAACATTCTGACTGAAAAAACAAAGTTCTGAAAGGATTTTATAATAACTTGTTCTTTGAAGAACAAATAGGTAAAATGTTCTTTGCAGAACTGAAAAAGTTCCCCTGTCCATTAACTATTAAGATCCAGGTTCTAACTCTTTATTTTTAACAGTGAAGGATAAAAAAGGTTCTCCGGAGCACTTCAAAAGACAGTTTTGTAGAGTGTATGGTCATGTGCAATATTTGTAGCGATAAAACTCTCAGTTTGTTCTACATGTGGATCGTTGAAGGATCTTCTTGGATCTAAAAAAAAGGAACACACGATGGTTTGATCACTCTTGAAAGACGTGAAGCAGGGTTCTTACCGCTCTGGTGGGATTGCTCTGATCAATGGGATTTTTGAAGTCTGTGCGAAGCTCATCAAACGCAATGATCTGAAAAATAACAGACGTAAATTTGTTATCAGTTAGTTTAGAACACCGTGATATGAATGCACAGAGTGTAACTGTACATATATATGTATTAGATAAAGACATTGATGGTGTCTTTCCCTGTGACGGGATGGTAACTTGGAACGGTTTACTGTACAGCTGCAGCCACATTGTTCACGTTGCCAGAGCACACATGGTGATTAAATGTTGGATGAGTCCATGTATAATTACTTACAGCCTTGCTCCTAATCCTTACACTGTATATGAGCCCCTATTGTGCTTATACAATGTCTGATCATGTAGCTTCTTATCCGAGGAGGTAAATTTAAATTCTACATGTGTTGTCACCCAGTGTTCGTTTGGATGTTTTGGGTTTTTGGCTTTATTCGACAGAGACAGCTGGAGAGACAGACTGGAAATTCAGGGGACAGAGAGGGGGGTGACATCCAGCAAATATCCAAGCTGGAATCAAACCAGGGTGACTGTGGCGGGGACTTTAGCCATGACACATGGGGCGCATGCTCAACTGGGTGAGTTACCAAGGTGCCCCAAGGTCATCGCCTCTAAAAATGATAGCGTCTGTTTTGATTAAACCTGATAGAAAATAAAGAAGAACAGACATTTCTTTCTTTGATTATCAATCAAACTGGTGTTGGACTGTTTTGATGATTTATCATTATTATTTTTTTGTTTATTCACAGTGCACACAAGGAAATATCAATCAAACTGGCGTTGCTTTGTTTTGATTAGCTGTGTCAGTCTTTTGTCTTTTGTCATTTTCATAAATCATGTTTATTCACGATGCGCTCAGGGGAACATCAATCAAACCGACTGTTTGGTTTATTCATTTTTACGGGTGTTAAATATATTTTTTCATAATCGGGGAGAACTGAAACGATCATTGAGCACATAAAAAGTTATGCTCGGGAAAAGTTTGTTATATTTAATAACATGCACGACTTTATATGCACGCTTTGTCGAGTTTGAATTCGAGAGGAGAGCGTCCCAGAGATGTCTATAAAATCTAAAACATATTAAACTGCAGAGGAAACAATGTCACCGTCGCTCTCTAACTGCTCCCCGTGAGACGAGCATGAGTGATAATCCTTCTCACGAGCTCCCTGATTAATAGCTCTATAAAAATACAACAACCCTCAGTGTAAAGGCCACCTGCTATGCTTATTGTCACTGCAGCTTTCAAACAGTCAGCTCCACTTTGACGCCTCATTGAAAAGCAATAAAACAACGTTATTTGCAGATAAGTAAGCGCCTGACTCGAGCCTGTTAGAAGCCGGTGGTCATTTCCCCCCTTTCATACGAGCCTATAATGCTCCCCCCTAGTCTTCTTTCACACTTGTTGTAAACAGATGCAGTTTCCATGGCGACATGGTGAGCCCCCCTTAGTGGCTTCCATGGTTACTATAGCAGTGAACAAGCGTTCTGATTGGTTGACAGCCACATAGAATTGGGGTGCTGTACCCGTGGGTGGAAGCAGACTCGGGGAGGGCGAAGGGTTGGGAGGGAGGGTGAACAAAATCAGTTTTGATAAGCGTTTCAATCACATGGTTGAGTGCCGAGCCAGACACACGCTTCTCCACGTCTATTTCACACACAGACACACTGACTGACTCATATGTAGTCTCACCCACTTAGTCAATTGGTATGTTAGTCATTTCAAGTCTTATATTCATAATGATATGTGTTGTATTTCACATTATTCCTGCCTCCAGCGGGGGGGCGGTGGATCGAATGTTAAAGGTGAGAGATCGGAATCAAAGTGTTTGCTGAGCCGAGTGCAAATACCACAGAAAATGTGCGTGTTTTCCCGCTTCTCTGTGCTCATTTTGTACAGCTTGCTGAGGCCTGAACGTCTTGTTTGAGGAGCTGTTTGTTGTTAAATGTGCAGGGACTGAGCCGGTTGGACTCGTGGGTCAAAGCAGCTCCAGGTAATTACAGCAGAGATGTGTGTGGGAAAAGAAATAACATCTCCTGCAACTCCTGTGCTCGAAAAAAACGAATCTTTCTCCAGCTAATTGTGTCCTCGCTAGATGTTTGAAAATGTAAGTGTCATTTGGTGGCACTTTAAGGGGCAATTTAAACCGTCAGTCACACATAAGTGCGACTGCACTGAGGCTTTCTTTGACATATTTATGCATGTCATTACCTCTGAAGGGACCTGAGAGAGGTGTGTGTGTGTGTGTGTGTGTGTGTGTGTGTGTGTGTGTGTGTGTGTGTGTGTGTGTGTGTGTGTGTGTGTGTGTGTGTGTGTGTATGTGTGTGTGCTGTGTTCCTGTCGGTGCTGTACAAGTAACAGTGTGTAGGTGGATGTGTTTGTCTGCCTGCGTAGGATGAAGCGTAGATGTTCCTACATGTACCCATTTTAGTTTCAGTGTGTGTGTGTGTGCGTGTGTGTGTGTGTGTGTGTGTGTGTGTGTGTGTGTGTGTGTGCATGCAGTGGTTTCCAGTGTGTGCACAGTGCTACTCACCTGCCATATGACAAAGAAGATGAGAGCAGCGCACAGCACCAAGGTGAGCATGTAGCAGAAGGCCGCAAAGGTGAACGCCATGGCTGTGCCAGCCAGCCTGACGACAGGATGGGTCGAGAGAGAGAAAGGGAACTTCCCCCTTGCTCTGCCTCTCTATTGGCTACTGCCCGGTCTCCCTCCTTTGGAGGTTATTGTCTCTATCCCCCTCTGACGCGAGCTGCGTCTGTGTGTCGTCCAGGTAGGTAAAGCACTCAGTTTTTAGCAACAATCAATAATCAGCTTGAGCAGCGCCTTCACTGCTTCCCCTCATGCTCTGTCTTTGTCTCTTCTTGTGTGTCTCACAGCAGGATGACCCCCTTTTTCTGGCTTTGATTTAGGGAAGCACTTAAACGTCTGTTCACAGCCACAGTTGTCTGTAGTTGGCCCGATGCTCCTCTTTTCAGTCTCTGACAGGCAAAATGTCTGTCTCCTCCTCCTCCTCCATGTAGTTTCTCTTTAGATAAAGCCTACACATTTTTTCTTTCTCCTCCCCTCACAGTAACACAAACCACAAAGTGTCTGACTGACACGCTGACAACAGAAGCACAGGATTCTTGTCGATACTAAGCACAGCACAGAGGGGTATTATTATTATTATTATTATTGTTATTGTCTAGGATGGTTATGGCTTGTGATAGTTCAGCAGTTTGTCGTATGGCTTTCAGTTCATCTGTTGCTCTAAATCAAGAACACCATTAATGACGCATGTTTCTCAATCACATGTAACACTTAGTAAAGAGCCACAGTTTGCAGATTAGCTGTGAGTTATTATTTACAGAGAGTAGTTCACTTATTATATTAAATGATTTACCTCCACATAAATCCAATCACGTGCTGAAGATACAAGATATTGCTTTGCATGTTTGACATTATTCATCCTCTGATAAAGCAAATCACTGGTTGCAACTGTTAATTTTGCAATAAAAGCAGCCGGAAAACAAGGAAACAACTACTTTACAACGCCGATATCTTTACAGAGATGAGTTACAACACTTAGCACGGATCGATATCTTGACTGATCTTAATATCGAGAAGAGAATACCTGTGTCTGGTTGGAGACGTGTCTGCCACTGAACAGTCCACTCTGTCCTCGTCTCTGTCAATTTGGGTCGGCACCATGTCAGACTTCTCTGCTCTGCATCTTTCCCTCAGACGCATCCCTCAAATTTCTCCCAAAAAAATAAAAAAATAAATAAAAATAAACACATTTAAGATTTGTCTTTGCTGACGTGCAGGATAAATATTCACTTCTTAATAAGGGGTAAGAGGAGGAGGAGGGGTACAAGGGGTAAGAATTTTAACCAGAAACCAGCAGAACATCTACATGTTGAGTTAGTCTGATTTTGAAATCACTCCAGTTGTTAAGCAAAAATCTCCACAGCCCTCAGAAGTCATAAGTTAATTTAGTCCACCTTTCTTTTGTCTCCTTTCTTTCTTACTTTCTTTCTTTTTTAATCTCTTTTGAAAACCTGAACGTGTTTCCTGAGTCTGCTGTCTCTGTCCGTCTCTTCCTCTATTTCTTAGACTGCGAGAGAAATATTTCTATCACGCTTGATGTTATAACGGTCCACCAATAGCATCGCTCTGTCTCCCATCGCTCTCTTATTTGCTCTCTCTCTTCCTCTCCCCCTCCTCTTTTTCTCTCTCTCTCCTCCTCCTTGTCTGTCAGACGCTCTCTCTCTCCCTCTCTCTCTGTCTCTCTCTGTCTCTCTCTCTCTCTCTGTCTCTCTCTTGCATTTATACATTTCCATAATCCCTTGTTCCCCCAGAGAGCGATGAGGGGGCAGGGCAGGCTGAAAATGTTTTTTTTTTCTTCTTTTGTCTGCATCTCTTTCTCTCTCTGTTTCTTTCCATCTCTCTCTCTCTCTCGCCACCAAAAGCCTTCAGTCATCCGTCATTTCATGAAATGTAAGTCTGGTTCTCGGAGGGTGTTGCTCTCAATCACCTGTCACTTCTTTTAGCTGTCTGCAACTATTAGCTCGTCACTCAGCGTCTATTAAAAAAAGCTCAGTTTCACCCATTGTTTCATCTTTTTTTTTAATAAACCAACAAATGCTGCATCTTTTGCTAAAAGCATCCAGTATTATCATCAATGATTCTCCGCGTTGATCTGTTTAATCTGAAAGTGCACCACGAATACTTCACCAGTGACTTTTCTCACTGCTGTCTCAGCATCGTCATACCTCTCTGCCATTCAGTGGAAATGTCAGGTCGGTGATGATGTAATGATGTAACGCAGCGATCATCAGATTTATTGTGTGACAGCCTGCTGTCCTATCAGACGAGCTCACATTGACACCACCCGTCATACCCCAAATATGTTCTTATAAAGGGATTATAAACTTGTTATATAACAATTCAATTTCACTTGCACTTAAAGGTCCAGTGTTGTAGGATTTAGTGGCATCTAGAGGTGAAGTTGCAGAGTGCAACCAAGGGAATACTACTCGCCTCACCCTCCATACTGGGCTACTGTAGAAACAAGTGTCATGTCTGTAGATATAAAGGCTCATTCTAAGGTAGCACAAACATAATGATTCTCATTTCCAGGTGATTATACATATAGTTTTGCATACTATATTCAATTTCGGCCACAAAGCTCCCTAAATCAAACAGAAGTTATGTCATGACATTTTTCATATAGAGGCAAGTGTTTCTCAAACTTTTTAAACTGCGTGCCACTTCAGAAAATATTCAAATTCTCCAAGTACCGACATTAGGACCGACGTTAAACTACAGCAGCTTAAGCTGACCCTGTTCAGCTACACACCGTTTAAGCAGGAGGCAGATTTATTTCTAAGAATAAGATTATTTATTGATTTATTGAATCCTCAACAGACCTGGTTCAAGAACCACTGATGCACACTTCTTTAATATTGTTGCAGAGTTTTTGAACCATTCATTTTACGTCCTCTAACTAACTTGCGACGTCTTTGCTTTTAACCAATCACAGATGTATACGTGTGCTAAACGATATATGAGCATGACTATGAAGCAGGCTGATACTGAAACAAAGGAAATGCAAAATGTGTGTTAAATTAAATTCCACTGATATCATTTTCATTTGAAAATTTGTCGTATTTTGATAGTATAATATGTTTTTTTAATTAAAGGTATTTCAAAGATTTCTCACTATAGGGAGGTCACCTCAGTTTGAGGATCAGTGGTCTACACCGTACTCTTTTTAAACTGTCTTTATAAATAAACATTATAACAGTATTTTGTTCATAAAACTGAAATAGTTTCTGTACACTACAATTTCTGTTGCTAATGATCTTATTTAGCTTTTTATTTTCCTCCTCGACATAAATGGGTTTTTTTTTAAAGTTGCTGCTTCTAATCGTTGTTGTTCGTGTAAGTCGAGTTAATTAATCGTGTTTTCCATGTAGCACCCTGCAGCAACTGCAGAAGTACTCTGGGGTGTAAGTACCCTGGTTGAAATCACTTATGTAATTGATCCAGATGGGGAGAAGAATTGAGTCGGTGCTTTGTGGGACACAGGAAACAGACCATCTCTAAATCCTGTCAGCTCCTGCACATCTCCCCTGGTACAATATAACAGCTTGTGGGCCAACCAGCTGCAGACTCTTGGAGACACTTTTGAGTGGTAAATCCATGTAGACGAGCACAAAGCAGATTGGATAGAACTAGATCATAATACTGTCTCAATAGAGCAACTACCTCTGGGTTAAACCTGCAATAATTGATTTGTAGCTGCAGCTGTAATCACAATAATGACATATTATCACTTTTTAAAAAAGGGTTGACCAGAACGACTATCGTTCACATCAGACTTTAACCAGATGACTTAAACAACTCGTGCAGCAGTCAATCACAACAACAAGAACAACAAGCACTGACGAACCAAGTTATTTCTACTGTGAGGTTAAACATTTTAATAACAGTGCTCATTAGGACTGATATGTTCTGTAGCCAGCCTTTAAGTGGACGTTTGAGGAACTGCAGATTATAGTGACATATTTTAATACACATAGTCATATGATCCAATATTAATATGCAGATAATAATAAGAGCTTTAAGAAATAATTGTGGCAGAGATAAACTCGTAAATATTTGTTTAGTGTCAGCAGTTCCCTCAAAGTTGGGACGTAGCTCTTTATATATTTGACTAATAATCTAATTATCTAACTTGTCACATGAACATTTGTCTCGACTGTTTTGCGGACTCATTATGTCAAATTTGTTGGATAAACACTTAATTAGGGTACATGATTTATCAGTTCTTATTTTTGGGGACTTTCATTAATCGACAGAAATCAATCCGTGTTAAAAGTAACAAATAAAATCTTTACGAACTGACTGAAATGAATGAAAGAAGTAAAGTCCTTGTCCTACACGTGTCCTTCTGATCTAGACGGTTACATGACTGTATACGTGCAGCCTGGTTACAGGTCTGGGAATTGCCGCCCACATCTTAAAGTGAAAAGAAATGTCAGTTGAGTGTGATGCTGGTATATACAGCACATAGCGGCACATATGGCTGATGGCTTGTCATGGAAATATGGTGTGAAGACTGAGATCTGGGTTACAGCTCAGAGCAGTAAATGGCCGGTTTTCAGCAATCTGGGTTAGTGTGTTAGTTATTTAATAGTTAAGCAGAGGTTGCTGGTGTATTTTTGGCCTACCGTGTCGTCAGTGGTCGGGGATTCCCTGCAGTCTGGTCAAACTGTGCCACGGTTTTATTTTGAATATAAAGTACTTATTCCCTCGTTAAGCCAACAAAGCTACGTGAACATAACACAGAGTTTAGTCAACAGAGGTAGTTTCCTCTTTGTTTCATGGTGAGACACCTTTTGTGGTGTGTCTCTCAGTTAATTTTATGACCAGCAGTGATTTACTTAGATGATTAAAGCTGTCAGGCAAGCCCCGTGCTGAGAGGTTTTTGGCTCCATCTTGAGCCAGTAACTCAGAAATCATAAACAACATGAGTGTGTGCCTGGACTGCAACCATCTGAAGAAGTCCAAGATGGGTTAGACCTCTGGCCCTCTGAGTGAAGTAGATTTCTCACTTTGCTCTCATTAAAACTCTCACTTGATGTTCAGCCACATGAGATCATTAAACTATATTAAGTTAATGAGTAAAGCACCTAAAATATAACCAGCAAATGTGATTAGTGAATTTGATCCTGGCTTTGATGTCGATCTGTTAGTGGGAGACCAAAGGAGGGCGTGCACAGACATCTTGAGGGTCTTTACTCTGCATTTAGCTCCCATAAAAGTCTCCTGGGGTCCACATATAAGCCAAATATAAATGGCTAATAAAGTATAAAGACTGATATAAGTGAGAGGACAGAAGTGGCAGGAGAAGAAGCTCAATAAAGTTCTCATCATACAGTTTGTATATTTGATACCACCGTGATGAAGGCATGTTATCTGAAATATGTACATTAATCATATAAATGTAACCTGTTTACTACATTCAATGTGCTCTCCAAACGAAGAGTAATTAACCATCTTGCTGAGGCTGTTTTGTGTCATGTAGCTCAGAGTACTAGCAGAGCTGCTGTCTCATTGCTGGCTTTAGGCTTCCCACTAGTGGTGATAACAAGTGACTGCAGCTCCAGAATGTACTGCTATGTTCTTGTCAGAACAAATAGTTTTAGCTGGTGTAGTTTGACCATAGATGTTGCAGCAATTGCTGATTTTTAATATATTTCTTGCTTGTTTATATACACATTCTTCATGATGATTTTATGTTTCAGGCTGTTTAAAATGTGAATTTCCTGTCTCAAGTAGATGCAGAAAAACTGCTCTGTGCATTTGTTACTCATAGTTATTACAAACCCTTTAATGAGACTCTGCAGTCGACAGACAGGAATCAGGATCAGGGATCATATTTATCCCATTTTTGGCTTCTTTGCATCGGCTACCAGTCTAGAATTTATAATCCTTCTCCTGATGCTCTCAGACCTCAGGTGGTTCCCTACGGTATATTCTCCAAATGTGGCTTTAAACTAAAGCTCCTCTCCTGTGGAAGAGTCGTCCTTTTGAGCTTATAGTTTGTGCTGGCTCAGGAGAGTTGTCCTGCTATAGACTTCGTCTGCTAAAGAAACTTCCAGTGATGCATTGAGCTCTTCTCTTCTCTTACATGTTACTAACTTAGCTTCTTCCCCAGAGTTTTTCTGCTTTCTATGGCTACACCGAGATACTGCTGCTGTGTGTGCTTTAGGTAGAAATACTGTTATCATTATTACTACCTTTAGTCATATCTCTATTAATGTTTATAGTTATGTCTGCGTCTAAATCTATCTGTTTATCTGTGTACCCAAGGTAGATGTATTTTAATCAAAAGCAGGTGACAGATACATGAAGAGGAATTAAATATATATTAATAAAAAAATATAGTCCTGCTTTATAACAATGTAAATTTAATGAGCCACAGATTTTCTGTCTTCAGATCTCAAAATCAGTCACGATGCTGTTCATTGCACATGAGATCAGTTTGTATCGACTCTCTCATTAGTCTACAAATTAACATCAACAATCTATTAGCCATCAACAATCATACGCATCACTGCAGAATAAAATTATCTTGTAGATCAGTTTAATTGGACTTTTTCAGACACTTTTAGATCAGCTGTGTTGACTCTTTCAGCCTCTACAGATCTCAGCTGCTTCGAGAGAAAGTCCAAGAGGATTTTTAATTGGTTTGTTAGTGCAAATGAAGACTGACAGATTTTAAATTGTCCACAAGATGGCAACATGTGAGAGGCAGAGGCAGCAACAGATGGTCACATTAAGGTGCCTTAACAGCAGTATTGATTTACAAATGACTCACTCTCAGGGCAGAATTCTGCATTCCTCCTGTGATTTTACTGTTTTCACACCTTCGAAGCATCAACACTAAGTCGCCATGATTTGATTCAAGTAAAGGATGCTCACCGAGAGGAGAAAAACACTGCCGCAAGGGTTAAATCAGTCAATCTGCACCTAGATTTGAAGATCCGCAGCAGGACTGTTACAAAGCTGGACTGATGACGCATTAACCCCAGCACCTCGGTGCACTGAACAGCTGAGGGCAGTGTTTAGTGGGATATTGCATCGGTTGTAGATGTCAAGACCGCCCCAAGGGTACAAGAAGGGTGTTGAAGTCGTCAGATATGGCTACCAGTACACTTAGAAACAAGATGGATCAATTTAATGATCAGTAGTCGATTTAATGTCTCCTGGCTCGCTGCCCTTTTCTCTAACAGCTTTATCGATCACCCTAACAAGGATAAAAATCTAACAGAGCACCCAGAGGGCACAGTGTGGCATGGTGGCATTCAGACCTAATGCATAAATCTCAGCTCACAGACTCGTCTCACTGACAAGTGTGCAGTACAGCAACAGCTTTATACTGTGTTTAAGAAGCTGTTGGATACTCTGGTTAATTGTGCAGGGATGCTGCCAGTCGAGAACCCCCCGAAGCTTCTTGTCTAACAGGATACAGTTTGTTCTGACAAGCTCCCTCTTTATCACTGCGATACAGCAGGATTATGATGCATTCACTAAGTGCCCTTCATGCTATACAAACATCCGTGAAAGCAACAAAGTGAACAGCTCGTTTATCAAATATTACACACAACGGCGTCTCTCTTTCTTTTTGTGTTTGTCGTGTCAGAGGAACAAAAAGACACAAACAAGTATCAGCTTATTAATGGTGAGTCTATCGTGGGTTTTTATTGACCTTGATGCTGAGATACTACACACAGCTCACCGGTGGTTATCGCAGGATGATGATATGAGCTGGTTCACTGAACATTAGGTCTCTGTTTTTTTTAAATTAATTCATTAACTGAGGCTAAAAATACATTTTTCACAAGTGTCTGCCAAAAGGAAGCAGCAACAGCAGGACCCGCAAAACCATCATAAAGACGTCCTTAACGCCCATCGATACAACGGTTACCACGGCAACAAAAACAAATCCAACAAAAGTCCAGGTTTGCTTTTTCAGCCTCCAACCAGAAGAAGTCACAATGTTTTGGGTTTTTTTTGTTTTTTTCATGGAGGTCATCTGTTGTTTTGTGGTAACTTCTCTTCTGGAACAAGACATGTTAGATATCATTGAAAATAAGTTAACAAAGATGATGTTAGGAATGAAATTGAAATGAAAAAATGTCTCCTATACGCTTGGTAATAACTAAAGTGGAACAAAAATAGACATGAAATAAGAGCACGATGTACTGACACTGCAGGAAATTAGATACCGTGATAAAGCCACGTGTTTTGAGGCATAACGAT